>CABHPQ010076669.1:0-10552 GCA_902168405.1 Peromyscus aztecus | reverse complement strand
TACTATATAACCCTGCTGGACCTTGAGCTCACAGAGATCACCTGTCTCTGCCTCCTTGAATGAGTGCTGGGATTAAAGGTATATGCTACCACACCAGGCCCTGTTCAATTTATTTCTATCTAATGAATTCTTCAGCAAGGTTTGTGGATTCTTGTCTGCTATATCTAGTGTCAAAACTTATAATAATGGTGACCACAAAGTTCAGGAAAACTATAGGTCAGAAAACCTAGCTTGATTAGGGGGAAAGGAGGGGATTAGACAGAGTGGGTAGGAAGGACAAAGGAGGCGACTGGAGTGGGGGGATGAATATGAGCAAGGAACAATGATATACATGCATCAAAATGTCATAATGAAATCTGTTATTTTCTACACCAACTTAAAACTTTAACAATATAAAAAGGAGGAAAGAAACACGCAAGCAAGCAAGAACAAAGTGATTGAGCTGTGGCAATGGCTTGGTCAGTAAAGTGTTGTTTTGCAAGCCTGAGGACCTGCTGTTAAACCCCAGAACTCATGTTTTTAAAAAAAGCCAGATGGGGTGGGGTGTGCTTGTAATCACAGCACTGGGGAGGCTGGGGAAGCAGAGACAGGTAGATCTCTGGGGCTTGGTGGTTAGGCAGGCTAGCCTACTTGGGGAGTTCTAGGCCAGTAAAAGGCTTTGCCAACCCTCCCCCCAAATAAAAGGTGGACATCACTTGAGGCACCACACTCAATGTTGTCCTCTTGCATCCACACTCAAGTGTGCACATGTGCGTAGACACCTGCACACACATATACATCTACACACACATGAACACACACACACACACACACGCATGCACACACTCAAGAAAAGGCATCTTTGCCAAGTTCAATCAAGTAGTAAAAAACCAGGAGCCAGACCAAAGCGTAAAGCTCAGCTTCCAGAAGAGGACTACTTCACCTCTGAGGAAGTCTTCAGCAATGATACAATAATCTACTCTTTTTTTTTCTTTTTGACTTATGAAATCTTAAAACTTTTATTTGTGTTTCTTTTGCTATAGTATTTGGGGTATTGTTTCATAGGTGTATTCAGAATAAAACATCATAAAACTGAAAGTTACCATTTACTTGCCTTTTGGTGGTTAAAAACAAGTCTCACTATAAAAAAATGACCGTATAGTAAATGGCTCACTGACCATTTGAAACTGAAATAATAGACCTATACTGGAAGCATATCAGGCTATATGTTCACCTTCATGTCTGCAATACATGCAAATAATTCCACTTTTCTTTAGTTTTTTTCCCCATAGTTTTATTGTATGATATGATCTGCCAACTACAGAATGAATGAGATTTTTACCTTGACTTTATATGTTATGGTTATTACACTAATTTTGACCATGCTAAATCTTGACAAAAATACCTATTTTTTGAGAATTCTTGATCATTTTTCTGCCCTTATAACTGATACAGTTATTGAAATTACAACCCTAAATAATTATTAACAACTCCCTAATTTAAGCTAAGATACCATAAACAAAAAATCCTGTGCGAGTGTTTTAATAGAATGTTGGTTTTTATTATTAAGAGAAATGTCTGTGGTTATTAATTCTAAATGTTTGAAGAATACGCTAGGGTGGAGTAATTGCCAATCTATTGGGAGATTAGACAAAGTACATTCAAAGCTCATGAGGCCATAAGACACAGTGGGACTTTGTTTTAGAACAAGTCCATGCTTAGTGTCCCTGATCTGTAATTTACAATGTTGGTGATCTGGTTCTAGTAGATTAAACTGTATGTCAGGAAGAAACTATTATTCACTTCCTTGAATATTTGTTTTCATGGTTAAAGGGGGTGGGGG
This sequence comes from Peromyscus aztecus, assembly GCA_902168405.1. Taxonomy (NCBI): domain Eukaryota; kingdom Metazoa; phylum Chordata; class Mammalia; order Rodentia; family Cricetidae; genus Peromyscus; species Peromyscus aztecus. Next base: position 8,730 of record CABHPQ010076669.1, on the reverse strand, counting down.
GACAAAATTCCTATGATATAGAGTGACTTTGATATTCATTTCTACTTTCAAGATGACCTTCTCAGATTTTCAAATACCAAGCTGTCATCTGACCTTACTCACCACTTCAGGATCTCTTCACATGGCCCTACACACAGGTCTCCTGGCACAAAAAGTGATATTTCCTCTCTTTTATCTTCTGCATCACCTGAAAGAGCTATTAATGAGGGGATCCATGGGCCTACAAATAGTAAGTGAGCTAAAGTAATCCTAACTCAAGCCCTAGAAAGTAATCTTCTAAAAGGGGTGTGTGTGTGTGTGGGGGGGGGGGGTGCTCAGTATCCTCCAGGGAAAGTGAGAGACTGGAGAAATGACTTCTTCCTCTTCCTCTTCTTCTTCTGATTCTCTTCCTCCTCCTCCTCCTCCTCCTCCTCCTCTTCCTCCTCCTCCTCTTCCTCTTCCTCCTCCTCGTTGTTGTTATTATTACTACTACTACTATTACACATATTGATTTCTTCTCCTTCCTGCGTGAAACTGGAGGTCAGAGAAAAACTTGCAGGAGTCTGTTCTCTCCTTCCGCCATATGTGTCTTGGGGATTGAACTCAGATTGTCAGACTTGGCAGCAGGTGCCTTTACCTGCTGAGCCATCTTGCTAACCCGTCCTTCTTTCTACCCGTGTATGACTTTGGAAAACGAACTCACTGTCTGTGATCTTGAATTTGGCCACTGTAAAATGAGGAAAATTGATACCATTCCCATAGAGCTGTGTGAAGGAAATAAGAAAATTAGGCATGTAGTATGCCTCTCCCAACCATGACTACATTCCATTATAAAAAAGATTTTGACATAAAACAAAGAGCCAAACTGTTAGCAGTGGAATGGAAAAGTAACAAGAAATGAAACACAAATCTATACAATGTATTAATTTAGTTGCCATCTTCAAGTTGTGGAATAAGTTGTCTGAGAAATTTGGGAAAAAATTGAAAAAAAAACCCACACTATCTGCTCTATATGACTTTCTTCCTGGATCATTCTGCTTTCTTCTTTTAAAAAAGTATCAAATTATAATTTTAAAGTTGTGTGTATTTGTGTATGGCTGTAGTGGGTATATGCTTTATAAATGTAGTGCCCTTGGAAGCCAGAAGAGAGTGTCAGATCCCCTAGAGATAGAGTTAACGCAAGTGTTGCTTGATATGGGTGCTCAGAATCAAACTCGGGTCCTCTGGAGCTGTCTCTGGCCTGTCACTCTGCTTTCTAGTTCAAGAACTTTAGAAAACCATTTTTAATAAGCTTGAGAAAGAAGAAATAGAACAGAGAAACAAACCACAATAGAGCATAGGATACTGGATGAGTCACTGCCTGCACGCTGGCCTCACCTCTTAGACTAAGCCACATGCAATATAACTGGTTAGGGGAGTTTGGCCTTGGATGCTACTATTTTCTAGTTGCATAATTGTAGCTGGAGTTTTGTCTCCGGGTCCCACCAAGCAGTCTGACAGTCCACTTATAAAATAAACACACAGACGCTTATATTATTTAAACTGTTTGGCCTAATGGCTCAGGCTTCTAGCTATCTAGTTCTTACATCTTAAATTAACCAGTATCTTAACATCTTCTCATGACAGCGGCTGGCAGCATCTCCTGACTCTCTGCCTTCCTGTTCCCAGAATTCTCTTCTCTGCTTGTCCCGCCTATACTTCCTGCCTGGCTACTGGCCAAACAGCATTTTATTTATACAGAGTGATATTCACAGCACATAATCTTTGGCAAATTTCTTAACTTCCTTCATATCCATTAATAATATTTTAAATAGCTGCTATAATGGCAAAAATTTTGATTAAATTATACTTCAAAATTAAATGAGAAAATGCATTTAAGGGATATAGTAAAACATCTGGCTCTAAGTGCTCAATAAATATTATTCTTTAATATTAATCCTTTCAAGCAAAAAGAACAAATGGCCTCAGGCTGGAAGGGATGTAATGCCTGACCTTAGATAACAAGGTTCTGTGAAGATGCAGTATTGAATTGGTTGCTTTTAATTTTTGTGTATGCATATTTACTTGGGAGTGAGTACATGGAGATGCCCTGAAATGAGAAAAGGGACCCAATGAGGGGAAAAAAGAGGCATTAAGGGAGACAGGTGAGAAGGGTTATGGAGCACATTTGATAGGAAAGGGGAAGGGGAAATACCTTGAGTGGAAGAGTTCAAATACAGATTAAATCAGGGAAGTGATGGAGAAGCCAGGGTAAGAGGACAATCAACCCAAACTAAGCATGTATGTAAAACCCATAAGAGAGTCTGCTATTTTTCATGCTAAAATAAGTAAAAAGGATTGACATATACATTGACAGGATGTAATTGAAAAAAATAACAGAACCAAGTGCATAAAAATATTGTGCATTTCATAAATAAATACAGCACTTATTACTTGAAGACTCATATAGAATAAGAATTGATTTAGGGTCACATACAAATTGTTTACTAACAAAAGAATGAGAGATATTAGCCTCATTCTATATGTTATAATGTAAAGGTAAAGTATCAATACATAATACCAGATAGGCATCCAGTATTGTTCTAGTTACATAAAATGCATATGCAACTATACATATATGTTCATATGTGTGATTGCTTCTGTTTGTGTTAGGATGCAACAAAGTATAAAAACTGCTTATCAATGAATGTGATTGGGGATTACTTATGGTTTTTTTAAATACAGGTCTGTACATTTGTTTCTTTTTATTTTACATGTAGGAATAGTGTGTCTGCATGGATGTGCATGCATTGCATGCATGCAGTACCTTTAGAATCCAGAAGAGGGTGGCTGAGCCCCTGCATTAGAATTACAGAAGCCTGTTAGGTGCTGAGAACAGAATTCAGGTCTTCTGCAAAAGGAACAAGTGCCCTTAAGCATCGAGAAGTCTCTCCAGACCCTTGGTCTGTACTTTTAATATCCCACATGAACAAGAATTACTTTAAAAAGAGAAAACTCTTTTTTTGAGACAGGGTGTCACTACATAGTGCTGGCTGACTTGGAACAAACTGTTCAGACTAGATTGGACTTGAACTCAGAGAGATCCTTTTGCCTTTGTCTTTCACATGCTGGGAGGGATTAAAGACATGCACCACCATACCTGCTACCTCTGAAAAATTTTAAGAATCTTTTTTACTCTCACAATATGAATAATTATAAATTTCAATGTTATAAGAATTGCAGCTTAAATTTTCTCTTTCATATGTTTAGCAGTAGCATAGAATTTATTAAAATTTATTTTATTGAGAAATAACACATATGGATCTTGTGTTCTTATTTGTAACTGAGTAACATTTCATGCCGTGAGAAAATTGCCAAGACTTTGTTCAATAGAAATTTTTTTTTGAGCCTGTGAATCTTTGATCTAGCTATTCTGTCCTGAGGAGTTTCCCTTGCAACACAGCAGGTTTTAAGAATTTTGTATTTGAAACACTAGTATAATCACTGTGATTATGTATGTAGTTTTGGAAAATTTATGTGATTTTCCACAGGACAAATGCTGAAAAGAAAAGAAAGAAAAGAAACCGCCCCCCCCCCCAGCCAAGGCATATCACGTTGCCAAATACAGATGGAAAACATTCAGTACCAGTTTGCAGTCACGTTCTCTGGTCTGCTTTGGAAAGAAGAGGGAAAGACTTAAGGGGCCAAATGCACTGTGAGGAATGCCAAGGCTCAGTGCACAGCTACCATGCTCCCCCAACTCTGGGTACTGTTCTTTATGTGTCAGGCACTGGGATTACTGCAATAGTAGTAGTCTTATCTCCCTTTAACTTCACAAAAGTTCCATTCTACAGATGAGGAAACTGAGGCTCTGAAAGGTGGAGAACCTTGCTTCATTGAAATTCATATGCCATCACTCTAAAGAAATATGTTATTTTAGGCGTTACTAACAAAGACAAAATGTTTGCTACTATAGTGATAAGATACCTATGACTGAGGTTATTACATTTTTTTGAAATCACATCTTAGAATCTATGAACTATTCTATGCACAGTAGTTAATAATTGTCTGTTCATAACATGAAAAAATGAGATTAGGATCTATTTCTTTAGTATACAAAGCTCTACGTCCTTACTCAAATACGAAAACCTCAATATTATGTCCCTCTTGTCCTATGGTGTGGTAGAGTAGAAAAATACTCTTTTCTGAAAACTAGAGATTGTTTTTTCCTTCTGTATAGTATGTGTGTGACTTTGGGACAGTGACTGCATATCTATCTGACACATTTTCCTAAGTATGAACAAATGGAATCTACTGTCAGCATCCCTTGGAGCCATACAAAGATCCTTTGCACCTAAAATTACTCCCTGTTTGACACTCAGTTTCGTGTTACTCTGAATCTGTCCTATGTATTCTCTACAGAACAATGAAAAAGTCTCTTCTTATGTTTTGGTCTGGGCAAGAAGCCATTGTGGTTAGATGGGGTGGTAGAAGTTGCTCTATTTGGAAGATGCCTGAAGTATGATTGCTAAGTAACAGGATTTACCCCTCCACTCATCTACTTAATAGAACCCACATTGCCATATGTGGATTACTTTTAATGTAGAACATATACACGCAGAAATGGAAAGTGTTGGGCTGTTAGAAATAACTCAAGCAAGACCTTGTAAAGGGTAAGCCTATCAATTACATGGACATTTTTTTCATCAAAAAGTAGAAAATAAATGGTTTGGTTGGCTTTTAAAATTATAGCTGAAAGAAAGGCTGTGGGAGGAGACAAGAAAGGTAAAATTCAAAAGGCTGAAAGTTTAGACTTTCCCCCTTCATTTTCTTTTGTACCTTTATTCTAATGATAAAATACTACTTAGCCAGTTACAAGGTAACAAGTCATGAGTGAAGTAAAATGTAAAAGACTCCTTGCTGTGTTCTTAGTCCTGATGGACTGGTACATACTGCCTGACACAATCGCTGATCATATGTCCTGATGCACAGACATGGAGCACTGTGTTTGCTTTCTGCTTATATGGTTAAAGGGGCTAAAGTGAGATGGTTTACACTACACACCTCCAGAAAGGGATATGGAGCAAAATGCTAGATGGGAAAGATAAATGGGAAAGCTTTGTGTCAATGTCACATATCAAATAACTCGTGTTTTTTCATCTATGGGATCTATTACTTCTCTTGAGGTACTGTTTTTAGGCTCTCTCTTAGAATTTAATTCTAAGAGAATTAATTTTATAGGTGTGTTTTGCCTCTTGGTATCTACAGGGAATTTGTCCTTGTTTACTTTAAATCATCTTTAGGTTATTTACGATACTTGGTATAATATAAACACGATGTAAATAGTTGATACACTGCATGGTTAAGGGAATAACAACAAGAATTCTGTAAGTGCTCAATATAGATGCAACTTTATTTTGAATATTTTGATCTGTGGAGATTAGGCTTCTGGAATCTGTAGACAGAAGGCTGACTGCATACTTTAGAATTAGCTGATGAATATTTTAGCTCTTGGCTTAGGGACTACTGCAATGCCAATTTTTATAACCACTTCATTTGCAAGGTACTTGAGGAGCATTTTATTTCTCCAATTTTCATTGTAGAATCCAATCCATTAAATCAAGCTTGTTAGTTTTGTTTTTCAAACCTTCTGTATCTTTACTGTTTTTTCTTGCCTACTTGATCTATCAATTACCGAGAGAGGAATGTTAAGAACTCTTACTGTAATGGTACATTTGTCAATTTCTTTTTGTAATTTGTTGATTCTTTGCTGTAGATTTTGAAGCTGTGTTTTTAGGAGGCATAAAAGCATAAAACTGAGATACTTTTCTAGAGAATTCTACCTTTCAGCATTCTGTTCTGAGCCACATTATCCTTAATAATGTCTTTTGCCTTAAAGGCCATTTTTTTCTGATAAAAATATATAGCTACAGTAGATTTCCACAAATTTTCCCAGCATGTCTTTTTCTGTCTCTTTACTTTAAACATTTCTCTGTTGTTATATTTCAGTTGTAAATCTTGCTTACTATGTATATATGTTTTTTTTTCTCTGTGTTACTGAATTTTAGTTGAGACTCTTGTAAATTGCATGTAACTGGACTTAAAAAGTCAATTATGCACTGCTTTAAAAAAACCTAGATAAATTAGTTTATAAATAGTATGATTTCTTATGTATTTGCATTCTTTTTGCCATCTTGTACTTTTATTTTCCTGCTTTTTTTGGTGAATCTTCTGGTTTTTACCTTTCTGGCATTTTTATAAATTTTCTTTCCCTCTTGAATCCTTTATATTACTTCTATTCCTCTAATACATTAATTCACTAATATTTTAATCATTATTAAGAATTTGCTTTACCACATGCCTTATTTATATTAAATGTCATGAAAAGTAATTTCATTTATTATTTTTATTGGAGCCTATTCATCATACATAGTGGTGGGTTTCATAACGATCTTTTCATTCAAGTACATCATGTACTTTGACCATAGCCCACCATACTCTTCTAGTCTCTCTTCCTTCCCCTCCTGTGACTCTCCTTCCTTTTCTCAAATAGAACTAATAAGTTCTGTTTTTGCACTATGTATAAAATTTATTTTGTACACACTTAAATAAGATCTAGGAACTACATATGACAGGGAATAAGCAATATTTGCATTTTTCAGCTTGGTGTATTTCACTTAATGTCATTTCCAGTTGCATCAGTTTTACTGCAAATGTCATAACATCATTCTTCATGGCCAAACAGAATTCCATTGTGTATATATACCACATTTTCTTTATCTATTCCTCTATTGACAGACACTTAGGTCAATGATTCCATAACTGGACTACTACAGATACTGCTATAATAAACATGAATGTGCAGACATTTTGTAGTATGCTCACATATTTTCTTTGGACATATACTCCCAGGAATGATATAGCTGAATCATATAGCAGTTCTAACTTCAGTGTGTACAGGAGCTTCTATACTGGTTTCCCTAGCAGGTCGATTAATTTACATTCCTAACAGCTGTGTGTGTTCCCCCTCCCCCCCACAAAGATTCTCTCTTATTTGTTTTCTTAGTGATAGATATTCTGACTAGGATGAGTTGGAATATTTATGTAGCTTCAGTTTGATTTTTATGGATAGTTATAAGTGTGTTCAACACTTCTTCATTGATAATTATTTGCTCATCTAATTAGTCTACTTGTTGATTTTTATAGCTCTGTAGACACTGTAAATATTCATATTTTTTCAGATGTGTAGGTAGCAAAGAATTCATCCTATTCTGTAGGTTGGCCTTGGCTCTGTTAATTGTTCTGATTTCTTTGCAGATGCTTTTCAATTGGATGCAATCCCATCTGCCAATCCTTGTTATTATTTCCCGAATTATTGGAATATTTCAGAAAACCCTTGTTTACACCTATATCTTGAATTGTTTTCTGTATGTTTTCCTCTTAAAATTTTTAAGGTTTAAAATCTTACATTAAAGGCTTTGACTCATTTTAAGTAGTTTTTGTATAAAGTGAGAGATAGAAGGTATTTTTCCCCATGTATATTTTTTGTAACTTTGTAAAAAAAAAATGAGGTGAGGTTGCTGTAGCTAGGCAGGTTTACTTTTTAGTCCTCTGTGTATTCTATTGGTCTAAGTGTCCTTTGTTGTGTTACCACTGCTGTTTTTGTTACTATGGCTCTGTAGTACAGTTTGAGGTCAAGCACTGGGATACCTCCAGCAGTGGTCTCTCTGGGAAGGATTCCTTTGACTGTTTGGAGCCTTTTGTTTGTCAAAACAAATTTTAGGATTGTTTTCTCCAGTTCTATGAGCCATGCCATAGAAATTTTGTTTGGTATTGTTATGAACGTGTACATCATTTTCAATATAACAGCCATTTTCAAAATATTAATTTTGCCAGTTCTTGAGCATGGGAGGTCTCTTCATATTTTAATGTATTCTTCAATTTTTCTCTTGAGTGTTTTAGAGTTTTTATTGGAGAGGTCTTTCATCAACCTGGTTATGTAGCATGAATTCTAATTGGTGTTAATAATAAAAACCCAGATTCAGATATCAGTGTGAAAGCTGAAAGATCAGAGAAGCAGAGTAGCCAGCCACTAGCTCTTAACCGCTACAAAATCCTCAGCCAAAAGGGTCGAACTCCTGTCTTCTCCTGCCTTATATTCTTTCTTCACCCAGCCATATCACTTCCTGTCTCAACTTCCCTCGTGCTGGGATTAAAGGCATGAGATCTCAAGGGCTGGGATTAAAGGTGTGTGCCATCACTGCCTGGCCTCTATGGCTAACTAGTGGCTAGCTCCACCCTCTGATCTTCAAGTAAGCTTTATTTGTTAAAGCGCAAACAAAATATCACCACATGGTTAAGTCTATTCCTAGGTACTTTCTTTGTTTTGAGGCTGTTGTGAATGGCATCATTTCCTTATTTTCTTTCACAGCATATTTATTATTGGAATATATGAAAGCTACTGATTTTTTAATGTTGGTTTTGCACACAGAGAGAGTTTGCACAAGAGTGACTGGAAATGACCAAATGTGAACACTTTTGGTCTTAGCTATTTTTAAATGTTTCCTGTGGCTTCTGATAAGTGTTCTCCTGTGTGTTGTACCAGACTCTTCAACTCTGAATTGGTCTTAACTGTGCTGCATTTATCTAAATTCAGGCTTTGGGGAAGTGAGTACAGCTGGCAAACCAGTATCATAATAGAGACATAAACATTCTGTTACAAGTCAAATTCTGTTGTGTTCTGCTGTTGTCAGTTACCAACACCCCCCCCCC
>CABHPQ010076667.1:5468-25094 GCA_902168405.1 Peromyscus aztecus | reverse complement strand
CTATGACTGATATGTAAAGTTGAATTATGTGGTAAAATAAAATAAAATAAATTATTAAAAAAAAACAAAGGAACATAAGCAGAATAGTTAGTATCGATGTCTCTTGTTTGACACTATTCTGTGGAAGACATGAACAAATGTCTATTGAACATACATAGGGAACCTATGACAGACAAAAGTAAAGATATCACCAAAGTTCCCAAAGTAAGGATATCACCAAAGTCCAATTGGTGAACTAATATGTTTATTGAGGCTATTCACAGGAATATGAGTTAGGGGTTACTTACTGAAGCAAAAATGGCTCAAAGGCTGCTGCATTGTCAAAGACCAGCACAGCAGGAAAGCTGAAAACCTGGAGCACACAGCACAGTTTGCAGTCAGCTCAAAAGGTGTACTCTCTAGATAGTTCCAATATTCTGAGCTCCTTCAAGGAAGTTCTCCTGGGCTGTACTTCTTCTGGTAAGTTCTTCTGCTCTCTTTCTACTAGGTAGCTTTGTTGATCTCTGTTTCTTCTACGCACTTCAGCTTGTCTGGGAGTCTTCTAAGCTGGCCAGGTTGTCTCAGAGTATCTCTAAGCAGTTCTCACTGCTTATATATCTTTGGGAATGGAGGATCCTAGTGAATCTGGACAGTTCCAGGTATTTTCTGGAGTTGTTTTGAAGTGTTTACTTCCTGATCATAAGGAACTTCCCTGCAGGATGGGATAATTCACCTCCCTTTAGGACTCAATTAATGTCATACTGAGCTTTCCACGGAAGGTTTTATATAATAGGAAATGGTTTCACATCATGTCTTAGGAAATAGCAGAGAATGATGAACATAACCCAAAAGTTTTGTACTAACTCACAAATCTCTTGAAAGAAAAGTATGAAAAAATAATTCATTTATTGAGTGAAATATCCACCCTACTTTAAAAAATATATTTGTCATTAAACTATTTACTTTTTTTTATATTCATTTATTTTATGCCTGTGTATAAGTGGGGTGATGTATGTGTCACTCTGGTTGTATGGAAGTCAGAGACCAGCTTGTTGGATCTTGGTCTTTCCTTGAACTCAAGTCTTCAGACCCAGCTTGAAGCCCCTTAAATGCTGAGCCATGTTACTGTCACTTTTAATTATTTTTAATTCACTTTTATTTTGTGTTTGTATACATGCACTAAATATTTTAAAACTAACATTTTGATAATAAATATCTACCAAGAGTAAAATAGTAGAATGTAATGATTTTACCTTAATTACTGTTATTTCCTCTTATATAAACAATGATCATAATATAGCTCATTCCATTTTTCTTTATAAAAACTTAATTTTACTCAAACTATTAAAACAATGAGAGGAATATGAAATCATCAAATGGCTCCATCCCATATTAAAAACAGAGTCTTTCTTGAATGATTCAGAGAAAACACTCCAGTAATGTTGTGATGCATAAGCAGGTGTAGATGTGAGATACTGTTTCTTTAACACTTTATCATTTTATGACATTTTAATTTCCCAGTGAGTATGATTAATATTACTTGGAAATAATTTATCACTAACACTAATTCAAATGGTAGATCATCTCTAAAAATCAGTTGGCAGTGAAACTGATATCCTGCTGATGTCCTACCAATTTAATGCATTAACATACACTCTCATTAATACTATGTTTATCCTTGTTGACAGGTATCACATTTCCTAGTTTTCAAGAGTGTGTCCCTCTAGTTCAAAGACATCTTGGTCTTCAGCAAAATAAATTATGCTAAGGCAGGAGACTGATGCATACAAGATTGTTCTTGTCCATGTTTTTAAAGCAATCAAACATTGAAGTGTTCCTGTGGTGCTTCTTCTGCTATGAAAGGACTAATACAGTGACTCATGCAGTACAGCAAAATGGAAGTCCCTCTCTTTGTTTTCATTTCAAATTTGGCTTAAAGTTTCAGTGATAGTAAGTGTAGGTTATATATACAAGCTGAAAACAAATTACTTGCCAAGAACTGTGTACACTGTGTACATGATATGAATATGTCATATTGCTTATTTTTGAAGAATAAACATTTCTCATGGCTTCTACCCAATAGATTAGTCTTTTGCCATAAATCAATATACAGAGTAAAGTGTTTTCTTACATAAGACAAAAGAATCCTTTGAAGTACCATTTTTTTTTTTTTTTGCAAAAAAATGTTTGGCTATGCCTCATGCAATGTGAACAGAAAGATGTAGGCGATGATTCTGTACCACAGTAACAAAAAGAGCAAACTTAGCAAAATCCTGAGATCACTCCAGTTTCTTATGCATGCAGCATTTATTTGTAATGCTTCATTTAGGACTACAAACAGCCCAAACAAATCATAGGGTATGGTACCGACCCCATTGATAAAGCCATAAACCTGTAATGAAAAAGTTTAGTCTACCATCTTCAAATATTTCTAGGCATCAGTATTCATTATCCAGTCAATATTAGGAGTAGAGAGCTGTGGCTGTTTTCCCCTCTCATAGTAATACCAACAAGTTCTTGTAAACAGGCACTAAATGTTTTAGTGTTCTTTTACTGAAAATATACAGGAAAGTACATTAGTTTCTGATCTCAAGGAATTCCTTAACTCTTCACAAGCCAGCTAATAATAATATGGATGAAGTTGTGATTGAGTCAATGTCTTAGTGTGGGGTGTAAAACTAATAGCCATTTTCTGATCAAGCTCTAAAGTCCTCCTAGGCATAGGGAGTTACCAAATGCAATTTTCTTTGCTACAATAAATCACCATTTGAAAGGTTCTGAGAAGGAAATCCAGTTATTGTCAGGTTGCATATTGTTGTTGTTGTTTTATCCTGAAATTATTCAACACTACCTGAGGAGAACAGTAATTAGATTAGAATTCTCAGAGTGTTACCTAGAATTTTTGATGTATGAACTGAGCTGATTAATATAAAGAGATGTGATGTGATTCTAAATTAAGTACATTGAGTCATTGGGAAAACTAACAATTGACAATGTATGTAGCCTGTGGTTCTTAGAGGGAAATGATTGATGGGTGAGACATGATAAAAATTAGCCAGTGATTATTCTATTTTAAACTATGTTCAGACAGTATCTGACAACTGTGGTGATGTATTGTGTACCCTAATAAACTTGCCTGGGGATGGGAGGACAGAGCCAGCCACTAGATTAGACATAGAGGCCAGATAGTGGTGGCAAACACCCTTAATCCTGTCACTTGGAAGGCAGAGATCCATCTGGATTTCTGTGAGTTCAAAGCCACACTGGAAACAGAGGTAGGCAGTGGTGGCACACACCTTTAATCCCAGGAAGTGATAGCAGTGTGGAGAAAGGTATATAAGGCGTGAGGAAATAGGAACTAAAGCAATTCAGCTGAGATCCTTTTGGGTGAGGACTCAGAGGCTTTCAATCTGAGGAAACAGGATTGGCTGAGGAGTTGGCAAGGTGAGGTTGGCTGTGACTTGCTCTGCTTCTCTGATCTTTCAGCTTTCACCACAATACCTGGCTCGGGGTTTTTTAGTAAAAGATCATCCAAGATTCAAAAAACTGACAACCTAAAGGGTTGAATGTTGTAGTATATTATTTTAAGATGTGTTACATGTGTTTATACTGTGGAATATTTGTTTAATGATGCAAATGTGTGCTGCATTCTTTTAGGTTGTATTTGTTTAATTCTGTGAAGCTGTGTTACTTTGCCTGTCTAAAACCCTTGATTGTCTAATAAAGATCTGAATGGCCAATAATGAGGCAAGAGAAAGGATAGGAGGGACTGGCAGGCAGAGAGAATAAATAGAAGGAGAAATCTTGGAGGAGAGGATCAAGGATCGAGAAAAGGGACCAGCCACCCAGCTAGCCACAGAGTAAGAGTGAAAAATTACAGAAGTAAGAAAAGGAAAAAGCCCAGAGGTAAAAGTAGATGGGATAATTTAAGAAAAGCTATCTAGAAACAAGCCAAGCTAAGTCTGGGCATTTATAAGAAAGAATAAGCCTCTGTGTGTGATTTATTTGGGAGCTAGGTGATGGGCCACCCAAAGAGTAAAGAGTAAAAAGAGTACAACAGCCAACAACAGTTGAAATTGATGCTGAAATTGGACAAATTCATCTTTGCAAGTAAGTATCACTAGTTTTTTTCTTCATGACCTCTAAAATAAAACACATATCACAGAAAACAATTATATATCATTCATTTAGGACCTCCCTCTTCTCTGTTAGATATATGGCATATTAATTCTAATGTTAATATGCATCCCCATTGACTTACATGAAACTTTAAAGCTTGCAGAGGTCTTGAGGTAGATTGGTTCGTAATTTTCTGAGAAGTTGCCATATTTATTTCCAAAGTGGCTGTACAAGTTTGCACTCTCACCCGCAGTGAAGAAGTGTTCTGCTTACTCCATATCCTCTTCAACATAAGCTGTCCTCGGTGTTTTTGATCTTAGCCATTCTGACAGGTATAAGATGGTATCTCAGAGCCATTTTGATTTGCACTTCCCTGATAATTAAGGATGTTGAGCAATTCCTCAAATATCTTTTGGCCATTTGAGATTCTTTTGTTGAGAACTCCCTGTTTAGATCTATAGCACATTTTTTTTTCATTGTGTTGTTTGATATTTTGATATCTAGTTTCTTGAGTTCTTTATATATTTTGGAGAACTGTTCTCTGTCAGATGTGGGGTTGGTGAAGATCTTTTCCCATTCTGTAGGCTGCTGTTTTGTCTTATTTACCATGTCCTTTGCCTTAGAGAAGATTTTTAGCTTAGAGAGGTCCCATTTATTGATTGCTGCTTTTAGTGTCTGTGCTACTGTTATAGATTGTGTTCTATTCCCTTACCCAGAAAGATTTGTACATTGAACAGATTAAGAATCTCTCTCATGGTCTAATGCTGTGTTTTGTGGGAACCGGAGAATCATTACCTAATAAGAGTACATGTAAACAGAAAACTAAAAAATGGGGTAAGAGATGAGAGAAGTTGGTAAAAGAGGCCTTGAACAAAAGCCCAATATTGTAGAAAGCCAATGGTAGGAAATATCTACACCTAAGAAGAGGAATGGGGTTGGAAGGACATCAGTAAGAAGAATACTACAAAGGCATTGGAAAATAAATTAATATATGAAATGATTTTATAAAACTATTGAAACATTAAAAAAGAAGCTTGTAGAGGTCATGTTCACTGTCTTAGTTTGTTAATAAATAGTGGGAATAGGATTGTAGATGAGAGAGTAACAAGACATGTCATACTGTTTCCATTATACCTTTATTTATTTATTTATTTATTTATTTACGTATTTATTTATTATTGTTTGAGACAGGGGCTCAGTGCGCAGCCTTGACTGGACTGGAGCTTGCTATGTAGATTAGACTTACTTAGAAGTTTCTGAAACACACATTACATGTATTTGCCTTGAGAATGCTGGGGTTAAGGCATGTGCCATCACACTCGACTCCCTTTATATAATTAAACTGATAGTGAGATGATAGATAACACCCTAGTCTTATAAATGTTGAAGAAATATGAAAGTTTCATCTTTCTGAACAGCTGTAACACCACCATTTATCATTTATTCTTTCTTATCAGAATACAATATGTGAAATAATAAGAATTTCTACTGTAAGTCATTTGTATTGAGATTTGGGGGAAAATGATGAAAGTTTATCTTGTGGAAGGAAGAATATTAATCTCCTATTGATGTCCATAGTTTAGTCCATGGAACTTGTGAGTATTACCTTCAATGAAAATGTTAATGCTGTGATGGCAGATTTGATTAAAGCTATGTGGAGATTCTGCACTTTATTATTATGGAATAGTAATATAATCATATGATTCCATAAAAATGAAAGTTTCAAAAAGGAAAATGGTAGATAAAGTTGTGAAATAAAAAATTAAAAATGAAATTGCTGTGTCTCAAAATGTAGAAAGGAGGCTATAAGTATGGTAATGCCAGTTCTCAAAGATTCCAACTAGAAAAGAAGGACCTTCATTTCATGGTATAAATAATCAAAAGAAAAAAGTAAATGATCAGACAAACATATTCTAACCAAAGATTTCCTACCAATGAAGCTAAATCTGTCTACTCTATACCTCCATAAAATACATACCTAATATTTGGCCTACTGAGCTATAAGGTAATGATGTTTTATTAAAGGTTTCCATAGTGTAACAATTAGGTCGATAGTACAAAACTAAGATTTACACATCTCCTCTAGCACAATGCTCATATACATAGTTCTTTTCCTTCCAGCATAGTTACTGAGTTAATATGAACAGTATTAAGACTTTATACATATTGTCAACAACACATGAATTTTATGTATTTCTATTCTCTTTCTCCTTCTCTCCCTGTTTCTGTTTCTTTTTCTATTCTAATGTGATTTTCACAGTCCTTATTATGAGTTGGTCTTTAATATTCTCATAATCTACACAAATGTGTCATTACCTATAGGTATAAACTACCATATTAGGTACAGTCTATTTGTAAAAACTTGTATCATGTCATGATCTATTTTCACATTACATAAAAAATCTTGAAATCTATAAATCTGCTCATGATACCATAACAAAGAAAGTCATAGACCATAATGGAGAGCTGAATACTATTACATAGTAAAATTGATATAGCATAGACTTTTCTTCTAAGTATTCATGTTTATGCAGATAGACAAATTGTATTCTCATCCTTAATTAGGGAATCTTCTGTCAGTAATTGTGAGTGAATGCAGAAACTCTCAGATGCAGAAGTTGTTGAGAATATAATGCAGATAAGTGCTCAGACTTGAACAAGGAATTTATAAAATCTGTATAAGGCTTATCAAACACTATGGAAGAGGAGGGTAGAAAGAATTAAAGGCTCTAAAGAGAGAAGTGCTGAAGATATGGGGAAAAAGTAACCAGCGTAATCTCAAAAGATGAAATACAAATGCCTGAGAGACAGTTCAAAAAATATTCAACATCCCTTAGCAATCAGGAAAATGCAAATTAATACTATTTTGAGATTTCATCTCATCCTAGTCATAGTGAATAAGATTTCAATTAAAAAAAAACCTACAACAATTCTTGGCATGGATGTGGAGAAAGGTGAACACAAATTTGCTGCTGATGGGATTACAGACCATTGCAGCCACCATGAAAATCAATGTGCATGTTCCTTTGATGTCTTGACGCAGTGAGAATTAATATCTTTTATATTCATATTATAGTCAGGTAAAGTTCTGTATGATCTATTTGAAATAACAAAAATGATGGTTGAGGAAAATATTCTTATTACTTTCATTTTATGAATTAAGAAAGTGAGACGGTATTTGTATAATATAGCCAGTAAGTTGCTAAACTGTGATTTGAACTTGAACTCAGTGATTAAAAAGATATCATATTTTTTAATGGCAGCTCGCCTGCAGTAATTTAATAATATCCTAGCAACATATATTCTTGAAACTTTGATATCTATCATAATATTTGTAGCCAGAAGGTTTTCTCTGGTCCCACCAGGTCTCACCCTGGCCCATGGTCTCACAGCCTCTTATAAAACAGTCACTCAGAAGCTTAATATTATTTACAAACTGTATGGCCTATGGCAGTCTTCTTGCTAACTAGCTCTTATAACTTAACCCATTTCTATTTACCTATAAGTTGCCATGTGGCTGTGGCTTTACCAGTACTTTCACATCTTGCTTCTCCTGGTGGTGCTGGCATCTCTCCAGTCTCTGCCTTTCTCTTTCCTGTCTCTGCTCTTGGATCTCCTGCCTGCCTCTAATCTGCCTTGCCATAGGCCAAAGCAGCTTATCTATTAACCAATGAGAACAACATATATTCACAGCATACAGAAAGATATCCCTCAGCAAATATTCACACACAAAAAGAGAGTGAGTGAGGACAATATAGATATAAAGTAAGTAATGCAATTACTAATATAATATAATATAATATAACATAATATAATGTAAATAAATGGTACATATCTTGATTTTACTGGTATAATGTAGAGTAAAGAATAAATCAAATGCTATTGTTTAAAATTGGATGGGTTTAATGAATATGCCATACCCTTGCAACCACAAATAAGATATAGGTGATTTTAATACTCAAAATATTCCCTATAGTCAACTCTGTGTTAACTTCCATGGGAAATATTGTTTTATAATCCCTCCTTAGATTTTCCCCTTTTACATAACTGGAGTAATATATATGTTAAATGTCATAATTAGAAACATACAATAAATAACATTCATGATTGCTCTCTTTAACATAACACAATTACTGGAAGATCCACCTAGTTTTACCTTTGCATTACCTTTTTAAAGTCACATTTTGTTAGTTAAATATACTGTGATTTTTATCATACATTCACTTATGCAAGCATAATCAATTTAGTTTTTTGTCATAAACATTTTCTGCATATCACTATTATGTTTATAAAATAACTGGCTAATTAAACTTTCATAATCTGTAGTAAAGAACACATATCAAGCACTCTATAATATTTACAGTCTTCACCGCACAAATTTAAGAACTTTTTTACTGTTTACATGTGCCATGAGCTATGATAGCTCTATTGGACATATTCACTAGTTCATTCTTCATGTTTATATCTAGAAATCATTGTTTACTTATATGTTACAGTTAAAGAAATTGTGGCAGAGACAGGTTAGGTAATCCTTGCTGCATAGCATAACACAAATATTGACTGTGACAGGGTTGGGATTTATCACAGAAAGTCTGATTCAAGAACCCAGGCTCTCAATCACTTATATGGTCTACATTCAGTACATTTTTATATGGATTGTTTTATGTTCATCATTTTATTTTCTTCTTTTAGTTGTCAATTCGTTGTCATCATATATTTTTCTCTTGAGAGCATAGAGTTTGTTTGGATTTTGTATAAATCTTTATATATTTAATATACTGGCCCCTTTTCTCATATTTGTTCAAGTATTCTAGCTTATTACTTGTTTTCTTTTTACTTAGTTCAAAAATTTTTATTAGAAAGGTATTTAATTTAATATGCTCAAAACTGATTAAATACTTGAGATTTTCTTATCTATTTCAAGATAATTTAAATATTTATTCATATTTTATACCTTCTCTATTTTAATATTTATTGGATTATATAATGTATTTACTACAATTCTTTTATTAAAAACTTTAATTTATCTTCACCATAATAGGTACATATATAAAGAAGTGATTTAAATTCATTTTTCTTCCTAAATATAGTCTATTGTTTTATTATTGCTTATTTAACAAATTGCCAGAAAATCATTGGCTTTAAAGTATATAATTTTCTTCTCCAATCATTACAAAAATTTAAAGCCTGAAATCAATCTTACTAGGCTAAAATCAAGATGAATAAACAGTGCTTCATTTATGGTAAAAGCTGTAAGGGGAAAATCTCTGATCTAGTTTTGTAAAGGTTCTGAACACTGTTCAAATTTCTTATCTCCTCTCACCCACAATCTTTAAAACTACTAATAGATGATGTGATATTTCTTACATTGTGATGCTCTGACCCTGACTCCTTTTCTACCTTCCATTTCTACGTTGAGGGACTGTTGACATCATATTTGATCTACCTTCTTAACATAGGACAGTCTATTTGAAGTTAATTAGTGTACAAACTTACTTACCCTTTTCTGTAAAAAGTCCAACATATTTAGGGATTAAGATGTACATTTTCCCAGAACTTCATTAAATGATTACTCTTTGTTTATTTCCATAGATCCATATATGATAAGGAATATTTCTGTTCTTGCTGCACTTACTTTTTTTTGATGACAGTTGTTTCATCTATTTTATATTTCTTTTTAAGATGAACTTATGGTGGCAAGAGACTTTTGATGTAACTATGCATTATTATTGCACTAAACTTAAACCATGATTAAGCATTCATTACATACATCAACATACAGGCACATGTATAAATATGTCCATATTTCATGTGACTGGCTTTTTAAAGGCCCCAAATCATTATTAGCTGTAATTTTAGAGATATGTCAGATACATGGTTTTAAAATAAAAACAAAGAAACAACTCATTCAAGTAGAAAAATTATAGTCACAAATTTAGGCCAAAAGTCCTAAAATTAAATAAGTATTAAGCTTAGTAGTTGGGTACCAGGAATTCTTGAGCCTTGTGAAAATTATAGCATTTAACCGAGCTGTTACTATTCATGAAAGAATCCTGAACTTTATTCATCATTAAAATAACTCAGAGAAGCAATTACAACTCTCTTCTGGTGTTAGTTTAGCTATATAGTACATTTTGAATTGTTAATTAGCAAAACTCCTGATCGGCAAATAATGGTTTTTTAACCAAGGAAGTTTTATTTGGAACTGTGTTTAAAAGTAGTTCATAGCTGAAATAATAGAATATTGATCTTCCCTGTGAATCTACAATACTTACTAACATCATTTAAATATAACTTTACTTTTTAATTTAAAAGAGAAATCTCTAATATACTGTCCTTGTATAGCATGAAAGAAAATATCCGCAACATTTAATATTTATCAGAATGTATTAGTGAAAGTTATTTGCTATGACAGAAATCTATATTTACTGTAGTCCATAAATATATGAAATGTAATAATAATAATAATAATAATAATAATAATAATAGAAGTGACTGAGGTAATGGAAATGCAACAATGACGTACATACATACTTTGAAAAGCATACCCAATAGAAATCTCCACAGATATATTAAGATGATTGTTTTGCCAGCTCTAAATAATTACATTTGTGGATCATGACCACACACACACACACACACACACACACACACACACACACACACACACTCACATAGTTGAATTACCTAGCCCTTTGGAAAGTTTCAGTATTCATAATTCCCCTCTTTACAAAAGGATTTCAATAGGATCTCATCCTTGGAAGGCAATGTTTCTTGTTAGATCTTTTATCAATTACAGAGACATTTACCCACGTTCAATTTTACCAAGGAGTTTGTCAAAGTATGCTATTTATATTAAATATGCCAAATTAATGATATTTGCCTTTCCTTCCTCATAGCTATGGATTTTAAGCTATGTTTGACCCTTCATTAATCCATAAGGATGTTCTATAATTCTTCTCAGGAAGACTTGAAAATGTTTGTTTTTGTAAGAACTTAGGGACTCTAAAGAAATTTCTAGTATTTTTAGGATGGATAAATAATCATTGTATCAGTTTCTCATACCGAATCATGGACTGCAATGCTTAAGCCTCTATGTAAACTTCACAATTTCTGTTTATTTCAGAAGACATTTGTAGACCCATAGTCATAAGGAATTTGATGATAGTCACTTATTTTTAATTATTTTTTCATATGATTTTGCTAAAACAGAACTTGGTACAACATGCTATTTTATGACATGTATAAAGGATTGTATTCTACTGTATAAATCATGCAATAATCAATTGGCTCATACTGTGAGAAATTATTACAAATAATCTATAAGTCCACAGAGCCTAAAGCGTGTATTTAAATATTAGATTTTATGTCACAAAGGTTGATTTGGCCTTTGTCAATAATGGGAATAATTACAAATATAATTTGTAGATAGCAAAATCATTTTGTATTCTTTTGTGTTCATTATTATTTTTAACAATTAGGACATGTGTACTATCTTTTCTTATATATAATCACAATATCTTATTTATAATTGGTAAGCATGCAGTTCTTAGAAGTATGTAAATGTTAATTTTTATCTTACAAGCTGAAAGAAAATTTACCATTTTCCCAGAGCTCTATTTGAGTTTACTTGAACAGAAAGCAGTGTATTTAGACTCAGAAGTTATATTAAAAAAATGTGCTTATTGGCATAAAACAAGTAGTGTGATAGGACTATTTGATCATAATCATGTTATATTTCACAAGGTACAGATTATATTTATTCTAAAAAATACAACAGAAAATGAGTGAATTGCACTTAGCAACATAGAGAAGTAACTCACATTTTATTAACATATTTACATCTATTCATTTGTGATCTATGATGAAAAATGTGTTTAAATAGTTTAATGAATTAAGTAACATTCTTTTAGGGATCTGTTCATTGCTGAGCTTCATAAAACATTGAAATAAATAAGTTTTGATTAAGGGAAGGAAAGGATATAAATATGATACTTGAAACTTAATGAATGATCATTATGAAGACAAAATTCAATAAAATGATTTACGTTAGAGTCAAAAAATTACAGAAATGTAGCAAAGATATGTGACTCTTCCAATGTGGAGTTGCTTTCTGTCAAGCACATTAAATCTTGATGTTCAAATAGCAATATCAAAATATTTGTAATTTTCAAAAATTTTGCACCTATTATATAGTGTATTCAAGCTTGAATCCAGGCTATATAGCAATAAAATCACATATCAATAACTAATACAGAGGATCAGATAAAATATAAAGGGAAGACTGAAATAATTACCTTAAATTTTATTCATTATCAAGAGACAAATTTATGTACAAGATAACATAGTACCTTATAGAGAAAATTAAGGTTAAGCCATAAAACAGGTAATAGGAATATGACAGGGGGTATTAAATTTGCAGATTATTAGATTAGTAAACAAAATTTGCTTGATTTTGGGGTATCATTTCAATATCAAAAACATGAAAGCATTAAACATAAAGGTGTAAACATATTTGTATATTTGTTATTAACATTAAAAAGAAAATAATAAATGAATAGATAAGAGGCTCATAGATTAAATTATTTCTCATGTGGAATTGTAGATTTGATACAAAAATTCTAAAAATAAAACCCAAAATTCATATAATATTTTTAAGATTCACACAAAATGCAAAATCAAAGAACGTTTTTGGAAAAAATTAGCACTATTTTATTTATTATAAATATATATGTACTTATATATATATTTATATAAATCTGTAGAAATCAAGATATTATACCTTTATGATAGAATTATAGATCAATAGTAAATTGATAACATTTTAAAACACATTTATAATAAATTGATAAATTTTAAAACACACTTATAATAGATTAATTTTGAACAATGTGATAAAGTGAGAAATTAATTGTCTTTTCAGAAAATGATGAGTAGACAACTGAATAGCCATATATAACAGAATGAAATTGGGCCTTCATATTTGACCACACTAAAAAATTATTACAAAATGGATCTATCTACAGGACACATTCAAAACTAATCAGTTAGAAGAAAACATAGAAGTAAATGTTTATGATTTTCTATTAATCAATGGATTCTTAAATATATTGACAAGAAAACATTCAACAATATTAAATTAAATTAGTCATGTTAATTTTTTTGTTTGTTTGTTTTTGTTTTTCGAGACAGGATTTCTCTGTGTAGTTATGGTGCTGTCCTGGTTCTCGCTCTATAGACGAGGCTGACCTCGAATTCACAGAGAACCACCTGCTTCTTCCTCTACAGTGCTGGGATTAAAGAGGTGCACCACCCCTGCCCAGCTAGTCATGTTTATGTTAACAAAGAATGATTAACAAACAACAGTGTTTCAGAGAGCTATATTCAGAATCGGCAATGGATGTATATTTTTCAAAACACTGAGCTGAAGAACAGAGATACTTGACTGGTTATAGCTATGACTGAAACAGAAATGTATGCAAATTGAAGGACATTGTGCTATATGATAAAAATTTAGACATTTTGTTATCTATTTACATACTAAAGTTTATGGCTATTTCTTGCATAGAACTATATGGCATGGACAAACTCAGTCCAATAGCCTACTGATCATTTATTTTAATATGCATAAATATAAAGAACTACATGAATAAATTACACATTAAAATTAAGAAACAATGAAACCGTTATTTTTCTTTTAAAAATGCCACCAAGCATGTGAAAAAGCAAGCCACAGAATGATAAAGCATGTTTTTGTTTGGGAGATGGGAAGTTGCTATGCAGTCCAGGATAATGTGTTTATAGTCCTCTTGCTTTTGTCTCCTGGTGCTGGAATTACATTTAAGTGACACCACACTTACCTTTCAATAATACTCTCAAATCGTATATCTTAGAGGTCTGTGATTCATAAGTAAGATAGAGTAAGGAAAATAGTTTGATACATAGTTTGTTAACAGTTCAGAAGTTATTGTTACCATAGGATATAGCAAGTCAACTTCTAATCACACACATAAATGATAATATATGTCAACATAAAATCTTACACATGAATGCTCATAGAAACATTGTTCGTAGTAACCAAAAAAAATATAAAGGCCCATTAAATGGTGGACAGGGTAAAATGAAATAAATTTATATAGTAGATTCGTACTTTTTTCAAAGAAATAAATGACATGCTGAGATGTGCTAGAAGGATGAACATTGAAATTATTACATTAAATGGAAGACATAGATAAAAGGCCTTTTTTTATTTTGTTCCATGAATATAAATTGATCAGAATGGGAAAATATATCAAAAAGAAAATATGTGGGTTTTTATTGGTGGCTAAGGAGAGAAAGTGGGGCATGACTGCTTATATATGTGAGGTTTGCTGTGGGGATGATATAGTGATATTTTATTTGTACTGAAATGTGAATTGTATGTTAATAAATAAAGTTGCCTGGGGGTCAGAGCTATTAGCAAGCCATAGTGAAAGCTGGGCGGTAGTGGTGCACGCC
Organism: Peromyscus aztecus; assembly: GCA_902168405.1. Lineage (NCBI taxonomy): Eukaryota > Metazoa > Chordata > Mammalia > Rodentia > Cricetidae > Peromyscus > Peromyscus aztecus. Next base: position 10,499 of record CABHPQ010076667.1, on the reverse strand, counting down.
CTTAATCCCAGCACTTGGTAGGCAAAGCTAGGTAGATCTCTGTGTGTTCAAGGATACAGCCAGCATTGGAGACACACGCCTTTAATTTCAATACCAACCATAGAAGACCTGGAGGTCTGTACAGACAGGCAGTGACTAGGAGGTCATGTGGTTGGGTTTACAACCAATGAGAAGGCAGAACAGAAATGCTATAAAAAAAAGACAGACACAGGAAGTAGGTCTCTTTCGGAGAGGTACAGCAACAGCAACAGGAAGGGTAAGGTTTTTAGCTCTTAGCTATTACTCTGACCTCTTGGCTTTCATCTTTGTATTGGCTTTGTGTTTCTTATTTAATAAGATGGTTGGTTACATCTACAGGATGATGAAAATATCCTTTAGTTATATGGGTGATTGCAGCAAAATGTATAAATATATTTTAAAAACTATACAGTTACACAACTTAAATAGTGGATATTATAATATTTGAAATAATTCATTAAAATTCTGAAATCAATTATATTGATAATAACAGATGATCCTTGGCATATGGGACAAGAAGAATTTTGTAGTACACTGACGTTTTGACTATTAAAAATAGGTACAAAACACAGGTTTGTGAGAAATTACATCAATACACATGGACATTAGTATTAACTATAATAATTGGACCACATGTGTGTATCTCTGCCTGAAACAGTATGATTAGAAGTATAATATGCATAATAAAAAAGTTTACTGAGTTTTGGTCAGTAAATTTGAGCAGAATTAAGATAGCATTTATCAAGGAAAATAGATCAAGAGAGATATTTGTACATTAAATAAATAATTCTATTAAAGATTACAAAAATGAATAATCAATTTGATAAGTGGATAAATATAATGAATAGACACTTCTCTAAGGAAGAAGTGCAGATGACCAATAGATAAATGAAAAATGCTCAATGATTTTAGTCACAGGTAAATTCAAAACTACTTTGAGATTCCATTTTGATCCTGTAACAATGGCTAATAATAAAGAGCAGCAAAATGTTATTAATAATGTACAGATATGTAGAGATTTTTTAAGATATTTTATTCATTTTACATACCAACCACAGATTGCCCTCTCATCCCTCCTCCTGCTCCCCCACCACCGACCTTCATCCAACAGGGTAAGTTCTCCCATGGGGGGACAGCTAAGCCTGTTCATTCAGTTGAGGTAGGTCCAAGCCCCTCCTCACTGCATCAAGGGTGAGCAAGATGTCTGACCATTTGGTTGAGCTGGGGGAGGGACAGAGTGGGAGAGCAATGAAAGGGATTTCTATATATTTACAATAGGGGTATAGAGTACTGCAGCTGCTATGGAAGTAAGAATGGAAGTTCTTAAAATATAACCTACCATATAATCTAGCTATAATAGTCCTGGGAATATGCCCAAAGGAATTGATGTCATTGTACTAAAATGGTATCTGCTTATCCATGGTTGTCGTATGTCTATTAACAGATGAATCAATAAAGAAAATGTGCTATTTACACACACTGGAATTTAATACAGTACTAAAGATGAACAAAATCACATTTGTAAGAACATGCACTGGAGATCATTATATTAAGCACAATAAAACAGACCCCAAAAGAAATTATGTTCCCTCTCCTATTTAGAACCTAGAGTTCACATACTTATGCATGCACACTTAGAGAAGACAAAGAAACAGAAGGTAGTCTACTTTGGAAGAGCAAAGGAACTATCAGGAAGAATAAGGTAGACTATATTAGGAAGAATAAAGGAGTAGACTAGGACAATGGTGAATGAATAAGGTACAATGAAGAAAATAATTCTATCAGCAGTCCAACAAGTGATACATCTAAATAAAAGTAATAAAGTTTATAATACATAAAAAATGTTTCGCTGGGCTGTGGTGACACATTCCTTCAATCCCAGCACTCGGGAAGCAGAGCCAGGCAGATATCTGTGAGTTCGTGAGTTCGAAGCCAGTCAGGTCTACAGCGTAAGATTTAGGACAGGCACCAAAACTACACAGAGAAACCCTGTCTCAAAAAACAAACAAAAAAAGAAGAAGAAGAAGAAGAAAAATCTTGGACTATTTTTATGGATTATCTGTATGTGTGTATGTTTTTATATTGACTATGTAATAGCATGGATTGATAAGTGAGTGCTCATATAAATTTTCATTGTTAAATTAGTTCAGAATCCTTTTAGTTCATGATATAACCAGAGTTTTAAGGAACACAATAAGTTTCAGCAATGAGACACATTAAGCTAAGTAACGTGTTCAGATACACTACTTAGAGGTAAGTAGTCTTAAGGCCTGAAGAGAGGAGATTTAATAAACATAGCCATGTTGGGGAACATAAGAAACACATCAAAATTCAAGACCCAACTCAGATAAATACACACATTTCTTTTTTTTTTTTTTACCTTTTATTTTTTTATTTTATTATTTTTTGGAATTTATTTTATTTTATTTTACAATATAATTCAACTTTACATATCAGCCATAGATTCCCCCATTGTTTCCCCCCCCCCCCCCGCCCCCCCCCACATTTCCATCTCCTCCAGGGCAATGACTCCCCTGAGGATTGAGATCAACCTGGTGGACTCAGTCCAGGCAGGTCTAGTCCCCTCCTCCCAGGCTGAGCCAAGGGTCCCTACCAAGCCCCAGGTTTCAAATACAGCCAATTCATGCACTGAGCACAGGACCCGGTCCAACTGCCTGGATGCCTCCCAGACAGATCAAGCCAATCAACTGTCTCACCCATTCAGAGGGCCTGATCCAGTTGGGGGACCCTCAGCCATTGGTTCACAGTTCATGTGTTTCCATTCGTTTGGTCACTCGTCCCTGTATTCCATCCATCCCTGGTCCCAACAACTCTTGCTCACATAAACCCTCCTCCTCGCCTATTGGACTCCCGGAACTCCACCCGGGGCCTGACCGTGGATATCTGCATCCAGTTCCCTCAGTCACTGGATGGGGTTTCTAGCACGACAATTAGGGTGTCTGGCCATCCTATCACCAGGGTAGGTCAGTTCGGGCTATTTCTCGACTATTGCCAGCAACCTAGATGCCCTTCAACCGAAGAATGGATAAATAAACTGTGGTACATATACACAATGGAATACTACTCAGCGGAGAAAAACAATGACATCATGAGGTTTGCAGGCAAATGGATGGATCTAGAAAAAAATCCTCCTGAGTGAGGTAACCCAGACTCAGAAAGACAAACATGGTATGTACCCACTCATAGGAGAATACTAGTTGTGGAACAAGGATGACTGGACAGCTACTCACAACACCAGGGAGGCTACCTGGAAAACAGGACCCTAAGAAAGACACTGGGATTCCCCAATGACGGAGAAATGGATGAGATCTACATGAACAGTCTAGGCATGAGTGGGGGTAATGAGGGGCGAGGGGTGAGGGAAAAAGAACTTGGGGGACCGGGAGATCCCAACTGGATTAAGAACAGAGAGGGAACACAAGGAATGTTCATAGCAAATGAAGACCACATGAGAAGAGGAAGAAGCAAAGTGCTAGAGAGGCCCACAGAAATCCACAAAGATGCCCCCACAATAGACTGCTGGCAAATACACACATTTCAAATTTAAATGTGCATAGGAATTTTTAGATAAATGTGTTCATATTCCTCTATATACTAACTTACAAAATGAAGAACGCAGCTATTAGAACTAAAACAAAATATACATTTAAATTATTTTTCTATTTACACTTAAACATATATTTTTACAAAAACACATTTAACAAGTATAAGGCAGTTTGATACAGGTTAAGAACTGAGCCAAAGACTACAAACACATTTGTAGTCATAGTCTTTGAAGAAAAGAAATTCATTATTTAGGTTCTATCAAGTTGTATTATGGTAATCTGGAATTTAAGCAGTTAATTTATCAAATGTTTATAATTTTCACAATCATAAGAGAGGCTTTGGAAAAATGAGGATGAAAAAATTGAGGTGAATATTTTGAAAATGTTTGGATATATTTGAAAAGAAAATAAAAAAAAACTGTCAACACACATACAATTTTTCCTACTCCACAATTTAGTAAGAAAATATGATTTTGTATTATGTTATTTAAAGTGAATCAGAAAAGAAAGAGTATGGCTTCATACATAGCACTTTCTAAAGTGACTTCAGTTTTCTAAACTTTATGAATTATTTTGAATTCTATGTAGGTGGTACTCATTAATGAAAAATACAAAGCAATGTTCAGAAATGATGTTTCAAGTATATAAAAATTGTTCCTAATGACTTCAAATGAAAAAGTGATTGCATTATGAATATAGAGCAGTAGAAATGAAAGTGATTTAGCACTTTAAGGAGATTCTAAGTACAACTCAAAAAACTCTGCTTTACATTTTAAGAAAATAAAGAGAATTATTTTCAGTCCTCAGATTATAGGAAACAAAATATGTGCCTAGAACATGAAAATAGTGACTTAATTTGAAATCAAAATTGGAGAATTAGTAAAATGTAAAACAATATTTTCTATTGAAAATAGATTCTTCTCTCATATATTATATCCCAACCACAGTTTCCCCTCCCTCAAACTCTCTGAACTCAACCTAGATTCACTCCCCCTCAGTTTCCTCTTCAGGAAAGAGCAGGCCTCCTAGAAAAGACAGGACAAAACAAGATTCAATAAGACAAGGCAAAAGTCTACTGATCCAGACTGAATGAAGCAATCCAATAGGAGGAAAAGAGTTCCTAGAGCAGGCAAAAGATTCAGAGACATACCAGCTCCCACAGTTAGAAGTCCAACAAAAACACCAAGTTATTAATGATAACATATGACCTGGTCTCTTGCTTTGCTGCTTCAGTCTTCCATGTGAGCTCTGCTTAGTTGAGTCAGTGGATAATGTCTTCTGGTGTCTTCCAGCCCCTTTGACTCCTACAATCTTTCTTTCCCCTCTTCCACAAAGTTCCTAAATCATGGAGGGGAAGAACTCAATGGAAACCTCTAATTTAGAGTCTCTCTCTCTCTCTCTCTCTCTCTCTCTCTCTCTCTCTCTCTCTCTCTCTCTCTCTCTCTCC
>CABHPQ010076666.1:4531-15564 GCA_902168405.1 Peromyscus aztecus | reverse complement strand
TTGCAAAAGTTGACAGTGCTTATGAGAAAATTCTGTAGATCCCAATTTGTGAGGCACGTATTAATCCAAACATCATAACCTTTTGTTTTGTGAGCCAGTGCTTGCATGAAACCCATCAGGTTCTTAAGCTGTTCTTCAGGGTCAGAGACCTTCCAAGATTTCACATCATCCAGGAAATGTCTTGCTTCATTTATGGAGCTCAGCAACTCCTCTCCAGCCTTGATAAGGGCATTAACACCTGTCAGAGCAGAGTAGTTGTCTGCCAGGCATTTAGCCACAAGAAAGGGGTCCTTAAAATTACTTCTGTGGTTAGATAGGATGATGTCCCAAATGGGCACCAACTGAAATTCTTGGTCAATGACAGACCAGGTTTTATTGCTGGCAAGAAGGCCAGTTGTCCACTGAACAATTCCATTTGCTTCTGGTGGTCCACCTATCTGGGCCACAGATAATTGGACTTTGATTTGGAGCTGTTGATTCCTTGAATTTTTGTAGGATTTTACTGAATGAGAGTCTGATGTTGTCATCTCTCCCCCAACTTCAACTCCAAAGCCACTGTAGCTTCCCCTTATGTAACTCTCCAAGGCCTCTGCCGTCTGCTGCTTCACACAATCTAGCTGGTCAATCTCAAAACCCTCTGAAACAGCCTTCCAGCAGTATATTCCCCCAAGGTACAGAGGGCCTTGATTAGCATGAGAGCCAAATCTGTTGAAGAAGTTTTCAGTCCTGTTCCTCACTGCAAGGAATCTGTCTGATCCATCAGTGTGTTCCAGCTGTTCTTCAATGATTTTCAATTCCTTAAGGGCAGCAGTGGAGAGCTGCAGCTGATCATTGCAAAAGTGGATGGAGGCTATTGGGTTGTAGCTGAACATTGATGAGCAGAAATAAGAGTGCTTAGAATGTGATTGGTGAGCATCTTCAGATTTTGAATGCTTGACTTTATCCATCCCACCTTCTAAATGAAATCCCCAGCCTCCACCCTTGGCTGACAGTGTTAACCTGAAACCGAACTTCTGTACAGTTTCAGTGAATAGGGATTCTTCTCTAGAAGACATGAATTCTTTTGTTTCCATCCATTTTCCTTGCTCAGATCCAGAGAGGAAGAATTCCTTGGGGACCTTGAGTAGTTCTTCTCTCCTTACTACTAAGTCCTTTTGGTGGCAGGTCTTATAAATTCCCTGCAGGGCCAGCCCACCAGATATGAATCTTAGCAGGTCTCTATCTGAGAAGTTTTGAGTATTTGCCAGTGTCTGTTCCATGTGACTGAGATGTCTCTCCATTGTTTTAGTGACATCTTTCAGGGGCACCTCAGGGCTTGGCCAGTAGTCTTCAGGGATCTCCATTGCTTGCCTCAGCTCTGCTTCTTTCCTCCTCACTGCTTCTTCCTGTCTGTTCTTCCCTTCTAACTGCAAGGCCCTCAGTTCCTGCAGTGCCTGTCCTGCCTGCCTCTGCCTGTTCTTTATCATCTCCCCTGGAGTCTCCTGGAACTCTGCAACACTTTTTGGCTGTGAGAGGTCAAGCAGCTTCTCCAGAGCCTTTTTCTCCCATGTGTGTTGTGTCTGGGACTTCAGCTTCTGGAGGTCTCTTTCTTCTAAGTGCTGTAAGGCCTGGACACAGGTCACACCCAGGTCTTCCTGAAGCTTAGGCAGCCAGTAGTCAACAGACAACCCCACTTCTGTCAGCATGTCCTGGAGATCTTGCCTCTTTCTGCTTTTGGACTGAGATTCATCAGGGATGCACTTTGTTGTTTCCATGGCTCTGTGAAGAACAGATACGTATTTAGTCTGTGTTCTGACTGTAAGAATTCTTATCCACATGATCTAATGTGTAAGTGTTTTTTGGAGGTTAGTCTTCATAGATTTTCATGCCTTCATCTAATTGTCTAATTTATATTTATTTAGTCAAGTTGAGGGCTAAAATCAATAAAATAGAAACAAAGAGAACAATAACCCCCAAATCAATAAAACAGAGTTGCTTCTTTGAAAAAAATCAACAAGAAAGACAAATGCTTATCCAAATTAACTAAAAAAGAAGAGAGAATATGCAAATGAACAAAATCAGAAATGAAAAGGGGGACATAACAACAGACACCTATGAAATCCAAATAATCTTTATGTTGTACTTTAAAAAGTACCTGTGCTCCACAAAATCAGAAAATCTAAAAGAAATGGATAAATATCTCTATTGATACCCCTTACCAAAGTTAAATAAAGATGTAATTAACAATTTAAATATATCTATAATCCCTAAGGAAATAGATGCAGTCGTTAAAAGCCTTTCAAGCAAAAAAAGCCCAGGACCAGATGGTTTTAGTGCAAAATTCTAGTAGACCTTCAAAGAAGAGGTAATACAAACACTACTCAAATTATTTCATAAAATAGAAAAATAAGAAACATGACTAAATTCATTTTATGAGACCACAGTCATCCTGATACCCAAACCACACACTGTACAGATTTCAACAGAGAAAGAAAATTATAGAACAATTTACCTTATGAACATAGATGCAAAACACTCAATAAAATACCAACAAGCCTAATTCAAGAGTACATCAAAGATCATACATATCAAGTATGTACGTACCAGAGATGAAGGGATGGTTCAACATGAAAATCAGTCAATGTAATCCACCATCTAAACAAACTGAAAGAAAAAAAACACATGATCATCTCATTAGGTGCTCAAAAAGCCTTTGACAAAATCCAACACCCCTTCATGATAAAAGTCTTGGAGAGATCAGAAATACAAGGGACATAACTGAACATAAGACATGCAATTACAGCAAGCTGATAGCCAATGTCAAATTAAATGAAGAGAAACTCAAAGCAACTCCACAAAAATCAGGAATAAAATGAAGCTGTCCACTCTTTCTGTATCTATTCAATTAAATACTTGAAGTTTAAACTAGAGCAATAAGAGAACTGAAGGAGATCAAGGTTATATGAATTGGAAAGAAAGAAGTCAAAGTATGACTAATTGCAGATGAATGATAGCATACAAAAGAGACTCAAAAATTCTACCAGGGAATTCCTACAGCTGATAAACATCTTCAGTAAAGTGGCTGGATACAAGATTAACTAAAAAATAAAATCAGTAGCCTTCCTATATACAAATGACAAATGGGCTGAGAAAGAAATCAGGAAAATAACACCTATCCCAATAGCCACAAATTATATAAAATATCTTGGGTAACTCTAAACAACCAAGTGAAAAACTTACATGATAAAACTTCACGTCTTTGGAGAAAGAAATTGAAGAAGATATCAGAAGATGGAAAGATCTCCCATGCTCATGGATTAGAAAGATAATATATGGCTATAACAAAGTGAAAATGGCAATCTTACCAAAAGCAATCTACAGATTCAACTCACTTCCTATCAAAATTCTAACACAATTCATTACACACCGTGAAACCATGATAGTCAACCAGAAGGAAAAACAAACCCAAGGCAGCTAAAACAATCTTGCACAATAAAAGAACTTCTGGAGGTGTCACCACCCCGGACTTCAAGCTCTATTACAGGGCTATAGTAATAAATACTGAATGGCATAGACATAAAAACAGACACATTCACTAATAGTATTGAATTGAAGATACAGCTATAAATCTGCACACCTATGGACACCTGATTTCTGATAATGAACCTAGAAATACACAATTGAAAAAGAAAGCATCTTCCACAAATGGTGCTGGTCTAATTGGATATCTGCATGTAAAGAATGCAAATAGATCCATATCTATCAACTGCACAAAATTCAAGTCCAAGTGGATCAAAGACCTCAACATAATAAAACCAGATACACTGAACTTGGTAGAAGAGAAAGTGGGGAATAGCCTTGAACTCATTGGCACAGGATTCAACTTTGAGGACAGAATACTGATAGTGCAAGCACTAAAATAAACAATCAATAAATGGGATCTAATGACACTGAAAAGCTTCTGTAAGGCAAAGGACACTGTCAATAGGACAAAAGAGCAGCCAACAGAAGGGGAAAGATTTTCACCAGCACCACATCCTACAGAGAGCTAGTATCCAAAATTTGTAAAGAACTTAAGAAACTTGATATAAAAAAATCAAATTAAAAGTGGGATACAGATCTAACCATAAAATTCTGAACAGAGAAGTCCCAAATGGTTGAGAAACACTTAAAGAAATGTTTAACATCCTAAGCCATCAGGGAAATGCAAATCAAAACTACTTTGAGATTCCATCTTACACCTGTCAGAATGGCTAGAATGAAAAACACAAGTGATAGCTCATGCTGGAGAGGATGTGGAGCAAGGTGAACACTCCTCTATTGCTGGTAGGAGTGAAAACTTGTACAGCCACTATGGAAATTAACACATGATTCCTCAGAAAATTGGGAGTCAATATACCTCAAAACCCAGCTACTTCACTCTTGCACCAAAGAACACTCCATCCTATCTCAAGGACACTTGCTCAACTACATTTGTAGCAGCTTTATTCACAATATCCAGAAACTGAAAACAACCTAGATGTTCCTAAATTGAAAAATGGATAAAGAACATGTGGTACATTTACACAATGGAGTATTACTCAGCTGTTAAAAAAATGACATCATTAAATTTGCAGGCAAGAGAATGGAACTAGAAAAAAATCATCCCAAGTGAGGTAACCCAGACCCAGTAAGACAAACATGGTATGTGCTCACTTATAAATGAATATTAGCTTTTTAGTAAAGACTAATAATGCTATATTCCAGATACAGAGAGGCTATAAGTATCAAGGAGTGCTCAAGGGAGGATGAATGGATTTCCCTAGGAAGGGGGAATAGAATAGATTTGGTGTATGGACTGGGAGCATGTGGGGATGGGAACATGTGGGATCAGGAGGGGAGTTATGGAGGAAGGTATGGAGGTAGAGAGTACTAGGACAGATGACTAGAATTGAAGGGGCATTTAGGAGATGATATGGTAGCCTGGTATAGTGGAAACTCCCTGGAATCAATGAGGATGAGTCTAGCAAAGACTCCTAGTAATGGAGGATATGGACCCTGAACTGGCCATCTTCTATAACCAGGCAAGGATTCTAGCAGTGGGACTGGGACATCAACCCAGCTATATGACTGCCAACCTATAATTTGTCCTCCCTACAAGATGTGCTGGGGTAATGGTGGCACAGAACTTGTGGGAATGTTCAACCAATGATTAGTCAAACTTGAGACCCACACTACAAGAGGGGGGCATGCTTATCACTATCTGGATCACTAGGAACAGACCTAGTATAGCACCAAACACAAGTGCCAGAAAAAAGTCAATGAAATGATTCTTAATGATATTCTGCTATACTCATAGATTGGTGCCTAGCCCAGTCATCATCAGTGAGGCTCCATCTACCCACTGATGGGAGCATATACAGAGATACATAGCCAAATACTAGGTGGGGCTCCAGGAACCCAGGAAAGGAAAGGGAGGAAGGATTGTAGGAAGCAGAAGTTGGAGAACACCATGAGAACATGGCCCACAAAATCAACTAAGTAGGGCTCATAGTGGCTCATAGGAACTGAAGCAATAATCACACAGCCTGCATGTGTCTTGAGCTAGGTCCTCTGTGTATATGTTATGGTTGCTTACCTTGGTGTTCTTGTGGGATTCCTAACAGTGGGAGTGGGGGCTGTCTATGATTTTCTTGCCCGATCTTAAGACCCATTTCCTCCTATTGGGTTGCTTTTGACAGCCTTGATATGAGGATTTATGCTTAGTACTATTGTTAATTGGTATGCTTTGTTCGCTTGATTTCCCCAAGGTTTTTTATGAAGGGAAACAGAGGAGGAGTGGATTTGAGGGAGAGAGGAGAGGGGAACTGTGAGGACTGGTGGTAGGGTAAACTCCCATTGTAATGTAATGTATTACAGAAGAATAAATTTAAAAAAAATGAAAAATCCTCTTCTATTAGCAAAGAATAAGTGGGATATGAAATTAAAAGCACATTAATATCTATATGAGTTTATAATGCAAACATAATAAAATACATATGAAATTTTCTGGAATAAAACTACAAATTTTTGATGGAGCAGGTTAAAGATATGTAAAATAATGGAGCCATACTTTCTGTTTCATATTGTTAAAATTGCATTTGCACTAGGCAGGGTTCTATCTCTAGAGAGAAGGAATCCATATAGTATATGCATACACATATTATAAAAAGGAACTTGTTAGATTGGCTTATGTGACAGTAGCTAGGTAGTTCAACCATATTCACCTGCAGCCTCTGTTCAGCATTTTTCACAGACTATATATATGCATTGCCACCAAGCTAGGCATCTTTTAATTCAGTTGAATTGACAGATTATAATAACTATCACCCCAAGTGTCCCTAACTTGATTCATATAAAATCATTGAATTTTCAACAAACCCCCTCCATTTATTTTTTAAATATCTACGAACTGACTATGATGTTCACTTGAAAGAAGAAGATACACAGAAGTACCATTACAACACTTAAGGAAAAACAGAGGACTGACTAATGCTTCAAGACTTAATACAAAGATAAACCAATCATTGATATTTAGTATTGATGGAAGAATTTTAAAGGATGAATGGCAAACAATAGTAGGTCTAGAAAGATAATCACAGAAATAGAACCAGTGATTCACTGACAAAAGATCAAAGGCAATACCATTGAGAAATGATAGAAAATCTTTTTCAGCACATGGTAACGGAAACACACATCTAAAGCTATCTACAGTAAAAAGAAAATTTAACACTGAACCCTGTCTTTAAAACTTTAACTTAAAATGGAACATAATTTTGGGCTGATGACAAATAACACCTTGTCACACAATGCTGGAATTGGTAGAAACAAACAAGGGATAGTTAAAGAGCAGTTATCCTATGATATAAGTGAGCTGGGCGGTGGTGGCGCATGACTTTTGTCCCAGCACTCGGGAGTCAGAGATAGGCGGATCTCTGTGAGTTTGAGGCCAGCCTGGGCTACAGAGAGTGTTCCAGGAAAGGCACAAAGCTATATAGAGAAACCCTGACACCCCCCCCCCCAAAAAAGAAAAAAAAGATAACCTATGATATGAGTGAAGAGAGGAAACACTGATTTCAGTAGCAAAGACAGAATGGTAACACTTTAGAATTCAATGTAAAGGATAGGGCCCAGTGTCCATTCCAGAAGTTTTAGCCTCAAGCAGAGAATTTTCCACTCCAAGTACAGAGTAGTGTATGTATACTGATTGGAATAAAGGGTGAAGACAGAAATGGCAGAGAATCAGAACACTGTATACTGACACTATATGAAAAACAGAACAAAACCCATTACTTTGTATGGTAATTTTATCATTTATAATAATAAAAAAGACAGAATACCTACAAAGTTTTCATTGCATTTTCAGTGTCAGATAAAGAGAAGAGAAGGGAGGGAGGGAGGGAGGAAGAGAGACTGAAAGAGAGAGAGGGAACCACATTCAACACTAGACTCTGTGTTTTCTTGGGCATCGTGTTTTGTTACTACAATACAAATTAACTAAGCCAAAAATCAAGACATATAGCCAAAGAAAGAAAAGCAAGACAGATTACAGAAAGGGTCCATACTTGTGCCCACAATCAGTTATGGTAAGGAGTCAGATTCTATACTTCCTCTTTAGGCAAGCGACCTCCTAAAGATAGCCTGTGTATTTGTGTTCAGATGAGTGACCACATAGAGTCAACCTCTGCACACCTGCTCAATGTCATTGACTTTTATATTTCCCTTATTTAGTAGCTAGTTTTAATAATTTTTTGAATTAGCTTTGTCCTGCCCTTTTCTTTCTCTTGTCCCTCACTCCCCTGCTTTGTGGTAATAGGCTCTTCTATAACACAAGTGTTGCTTTGGGTTTGAAATTATCATGCCATAAATTTTGGATTGTCAGCTGCATTTCTTTATCACAATTTCTTTGCATTGTTAATTTAACTGAAACTTGTGTTGTTTCTACTGTTGCAGTTTATTTCTATTTACTTTTCTTTCTCCAGTGTTTTCCTCTAGTGTTGCTCCAATACTAACCGCTACTCTTTTCTGCTCATGTCCTTCAATATCTTAGTTTTGAAGGACATGAGCAGAAAAGAGTAACAGTTAGTTAATTTCTTTTTTATTCATTCAAAGAGATTTTAACTTCAATGGAGTGATGGGTAAAGTTATCTTCTAGTGTGTTACCTAGTATTATTTTGCAATGAAACCTGAAAATTTTTATTAATGAAATAGTATGCACACACATTGAGATAGTCCCATTCAGTTGCACAAAAATGTTAAATAATGTCACAAGCACAAACATAAAATATCTCTTAATTTCAAGCTTTCCAGATACATCTTGTTTTGGTGTAGGATTGTGTAAATGCCCATTATTTAACCTATGACAAAAAGTGAGCCTCAGACTAGGGGCTACTCTCATGGTGTTTCTTTTTGTAACTCCAATGCCAGCTGTTCCTTTGGTTCCAAGTCTCACTGCTTTCTTCTTCTGGACACTTCCCTCTCTTCATTTCTTCAGCTAGAATTACTGTTTGGAGCAGAATGGTAAATGTTTCCTTTTTTAACAACCATATTTGTGCACATGTGTTCATTAAACATTCAAGGTACAATGCAATCTTGTTTCTTTATTCTCCAGAAGTTATTGGACTTGAAAGGATTAATTTTTTAGAAGTTGATAATTTTTCTTACTGGTCCTACCTATCATTTGTGGTTTACGCCATTAACACATTATTCTCACAGTAGTGCTGTATATCATAACCATTGACTTGAACATATAGACTGATGTTTGAGCTAGTGGGTTATACCTCCATTTCAGTGGAGAGAAATAATACTGCAACTCTATATTCTAGTCATTCTTGAATATTGTAAATACTTCAGCTAAAAGCATATAATTTTTAAAAATGCAAGAAACTAATTCCAGAAATGAAAGACCAATGCAGAAATACAAGAAACATGAAAATTCAAGATAGTACAAAAATTTACCAACTATAGACATGCTTAAAAATGACCGATTCAGCAGTAATAGATGGCAATGAGAGTTGATTGGATGAAAACTTTGAGAGTTCCAAAGAGTGAATATAAGAATATGCAATGAAATCAAAGAGGACATAAATTTATTGAATTATAAAGGAATAGAATCAGATAATTGAAAGAAAGATATCAATACAGGATATGAAACTGGATTTTAGTGAGGAAATAGGAAGAAAAAAATTAAAATATTGGTGATGAAAAGACCAATAATTAATTAAAAAATTTAGTGGGAAACCAAAAGAGTTGATGAATGACAAAACAGTATATCAAGGCTTGTAGTCAAGATAGAAGGTGGGAAGTTTGGAACATACATAGACATATGAAAGGGCACATATGAGAAACATATAGTCAACAGTGTAGTAAATGAGAACAAAGTAATAGTATTTGCTTTAAAAACAGTACTGAGACAAGAGTGTTCATTTCCTACAGGATACTGAAAGTATCAATTGAACTCATCAACAGAGATACGATGATACTATATCCTTTACTTACAATAGGGAATTTGTCCTGATAAACCCATCATAAATTTTAAAACATGCATTTAATTCATTGTGCTGACTAGCTTTTGTCAACTCTACACAAGCTAAGGTCTCTTGGAAAGAGGGAACCTAAATAGAGAAAAATACCCCCACCAGATTGGCCTGTGGGGCATTTTCTTGGTTGATGATTGATGTGGGAGGGCATCTCACTGTAGGCAGTGCCACTACTGGGTTGATGGTCCTAGGTTGTATAAGAAAGCAAACTGAGCAAGCCAGTAAGCAGGATTATGCTGTGGCCTCTGCTTCAGTTCCTGCTTCCAGGTTCCTGACTTGAGTTCCTGTCCTGATTTTCCTCAGTGATGGAGTGTGACCTCAGAGTTGTAAGATGAATTAAACTCTTTCCTTCTCACATTGCTTTTGGTCATGATGCTTTACCATAGGAACCTAAACCCTAACTAAGACATACACCTAACCAACTGAACACCACAGCTTAGCCTAGCCTGTCCTTGAAGTCTTAGCCAGAGTAATAGGGCAAGAGAAATTAATAAGGTGTACAAAAAAAGAAAGGAAGGAATCCATGTCTTATTATCTACAGATGATATGATCCTATACATCAGATACTCTAAAATCTCCACTATAAAACTTTTCTAATTGAAAAACACTTTCAGCAGAGTATTGTAGATTAATCCTAAAAGGTTTTATTAATAAAAAACTCAGAGCCAAATATTGGGGTAAATTCTGAAAGATCAGAGAAGCAGAACAAGCCACAGCTAACCTCACCTCACCAACTCCTCAGCTGATCTTGTTTCCTCAGACTGAAAGCCTCTGAGTCCTCACCAGAATGAATCTCAGCTGAACTGCTGCTAAAAGCCTAAAAGCCTAAAAAGCCTCTAGTTTCTAGTCCTCATGCCTTATATAACTTTCTGTTTCCTATCATCACTTCCTGGGATTAAAGGTGTGTGTCACCATGCCTGGTTGTTTCCAGTGCAGCCTTGAACTCACAGAGATCCAGATGGATCTCTGCCTCCCAAGTGATAGGATTAAAGGTGTGTGTGCCACCATTTTCTGGCCTCTATGTCTATCTAGTGGCTGTTCTGTTCTCTGACCCCAGGTAAGTTTATTAGGATGCGCAATATTGGGGGGGACACAATATCACCACATTTCCCCTTTTTGTCTAAAATAATAAAAGAAGCTTATAACTAATGTAAGAAAACTATATCCCAAACTATATATAATTACAATAGGTATATACAATATATACAGTCAAGAATTACATTAACATTTGACAGATTCGGACAAAAAAATTCCATTATATACATTAACAATGTCCAGTCCATTAACATTTGACAAAATCAGACAAAAAATTTCATTATTTATCCTATTTTAGTAAGTCCATTCCAAAATTGTATACAATATACAAAAATCCAATGCAACGTAAAATATTTAAAACAAGTAGTTCCTTTTTAAATGTGGATTCAATAATCTACCTTTTTATCTTATTATATCCATATTCTCTCTTTTTTCTTTTCATAGTAGATTCAATAATCTACC
>CABHPQ010076665.1:0-28656 GCA_902168405.1 Peromyscus aztecus | reverse complement strand
TTTTTTGGTTTTTCGAGACAGGGTTTCTCTGTGTAGCTTTGCAGTCTTTCCTGGAATTCACTCTGTAGCCAAGGCTGGCCTTGAACTCACAGAGATCCCAGTGCTGGGATTAAAGGCGTGTGCCACCACTGCTCGGCTCCCCTTCTTTTCTCAATGGTAAGCTTTTAGTTGAATCAAGACAGTAATAAGTTACTCAGGAGTAAATAAAAGGATCAGGCAGAAATCTGAACCAGTTTTGAGAAAACAAATATCACGTTTTACAATATTCCTGTACATGTGACATGAAAATTGAAGTGAAACTGTCCAAAATAATTAAGGGAACTAAAGGGAGTGAGCGGGATGAGAAAGATGAGGATATCAGGTATTTAGGGAGAAATTGCTTCAAAGTGCACGACCTAATTGCAAGAAAATGTCTTTATGAAACACAGTACTTTGAAAAAACATACAGTGAAACCTACCTCACAGAGAATAAAGTTGTTATATCACAAACCTTTTCATATTTATTCTGATATTGCTAGATGTTTCTCAAATATAGAAGTCTTATATTAGCATATATGTAGCAAGAGAAACAGATCTAACGTACCATGAAGAGTAAAAGTATAAAAATGTAATATGTTATGGATTCATATTAAAAGTGTAGGTTTTAGAACATGTTTCTTGTCTATATAAACATGTATTTGAAAGATTTCACAATATATCACTATATAAATACCTTACAATCATTAGATTATAGCCAAGCCTTCATATGCACAATAATATTTGGTTTAAATTTTGAAAAAGAAAATAGAATACAGATATATTTGAGATTATACCATCTGTTCTGTTTCTAATTTCTGTACTTGAAGTCAAAGGGAGATCATTTCTACAAACATCTTTTTTTTTCTATTAGATTATTTATCATTACATATCTTACAATCTATAGTCCTCTTACTGTCTTTGTACTGGACTTCTGAAAAACACTGTGTGACTAATTTCTCCTTCTGCCTTTTAAAAAAAATGTTTAAAATTCCTTTTAAAATTTACTGAATAACTTTCCTTTATATAATTTGCAAAATATATGACTTACTAGGCCATTTTTGTATTGGGGGGATAGGCTAGGGGGTGGAAGGAGGGAGAACAGGGGAATCCATGGCTGATATGTAAAATTAAATTAATTATAAATATTTATTAAAAAAAAGAATCACTATGTAACATTGGCTGGCCTGGCACTCCCTATGTAGACCAGGTCAGCCTCAAACTCACAGAGATCCCATTGCTTCTGCCTCCCAAGTGCTGGGATTAAAGCTATGCTCTACTAAGCCTGGAGGTTTTCAGCATTTTGAAGAACTGGAAAAGTCCATGGTTCTACTAATTACCATAGTGTCTGTACCAGTTTGAACTCCCAGGGGAAGTGAATGTTTCCTTTTCTCCAGATTTCCATTAGCATATGCTGTCATTTGTTTTGTTGATCTTGGATATGCTGACTGGGGTAAAATAAAATCTCAAAGTAGTTTTAATATTTATTTCCCCAATGTATTGAGAGCCACTGGTAGTGAAAGTCCATAAGAGTATACAGCAGTGATAACTAGAGTTCAGAAGATCAACCTATCAGAACTAAGGGTTCTGTTAGAGGAAACCATCACACAAGGTGTTATGGGATTACTGCCTTTTGAATGAATTGGCTATCTCTTGTTGTAAACTTCTTGTGCAATAGCAGCTATGAGTCTCCCCATTTACCATGCATCTCCATGTTATGTGTATGTGTAATCTCATGATTGCATCTCAATCTTGGGCACAAATTTCCCTATACATTTGGGGTAATTGGACAACTGTTCCCAGCTGTGTTTATTTTTCATTAACACATATCTGGCTAGGACCATTCTCCGGACAAAAGTATTTCAGCAAAGATACCTTTTTCCAAGGACAAAACTGCACATAGATAAACATTAGCTCATTTCACTCACAGATGGAGAAAAGAATCACTAACAATTAAATCCTCTACCCCTTACCTTCACCCCGGGTTATTTACACAAGACCCTAACTTAAGAGATTTACTGCTCACATCCCTGGGATGATGTTTTAGCCATTTACTAGTTACTGAGTTAAGGCAGTTACTTCCCACTGACCCAAGGAGATTGCCTACAAGGCCAGACAGGTGATAGGTGCCAAGCTTCTTTCTTGTGCAAATTAAGTTTTAACTCCTCCTCAGCCAGGTGCTATTCCTAGATTTTCTCCTCAGCAATTACTCTGAGTGAAAGTGCTTTTACTAACCAAATACTACACTCTCTGACATAGGTTGCTTAGCCACCTAACATATGTCCCCCTCCCTATCATAAAGCAGCTGCAGCTGAGATGAGTGGGAAAAGTGGCACCAAAGACAGTTTGCTTTCTTGTGACTTACTGACCCCTAACATTTTACCTAGCCATTTCTAGATTATAGTTTGAGCACATAAATTCTCTAATTGATCTTAGCCTTTAGTTGACCCTACCAGAGAACTCCCCTTTAGTCACTCCCCTTTTGGGATGTAATTGGAAGCTGACAATTAATTGCTTTATGTGTGGGTCCTTATCACCTCTCTCTCTCTGAGACCCTGAAAAATTCAAGCCTCACATTGCTTTACCAAAGAATTACTGTGTGGGTATATATACTGGTTCTCTGAGAGCACGGAGAAGAGACTTGATGGAGAAGAACAAGGATGAGGATGACTGAGATGGAAAGAACTAGGTAGAATGATGAGAGAACAGCAGGAGGGACTGAGAGCAGGAGGGACTGAGAGGAGCTAAGTAAGAGAACAGAAAAGAACCTGTGCAGATAGAATCACCATAGAAGAATAAAGTGAATGGACTAAAGAACTCAGTGTGCTTAGATTCATTGAACATCCCTCAGATTAGAATCCTCAGCTGGTTGGTAGACTCTTCCGCGGACCCTGGGAGCAAGCAATATAGGCTGGACCTAATATTGCTTGCGTTACCAATGAATAAGGTTGTTGTGTATTTTTAAGGGTTTCTCAGCCATTTTTCTTTTTATCTTTTGAGAACTCTGCTTAATTCTGTTCCTAGTTTTCTCAATAGTTTATTTTTCTTGATTTTTAGGCTTCTTTTTTAGCTATTTGAATATGCTAGATACTAACCCAATATTAGATTATAATAGTAAATAATCATTTCCATTCTGTAAGCTAATACTTTCCTCAAATAATGGTGCAATTTGCTATAAAGAAGCTTTTTTGCTTCATGTAGTCTCAATTTTAATTTTTTATTAAGAAATATTTTATTCATTTTACATACCAATGACAGATCTTCCTCTTCCCTCTTCCCACCCCTCTAGCCTCCTCCCACAACCCACATCCCATTCCCTCCTACAAGAAGGTAAGACCTTCCATGGGGAGTCAGCAGAGTCTGGTACATTCAGTAGAGGCAGGTCCAAGCCCCTCCCCCTCCCTTAAGGCTGTGCAAGGTATCCCATCATCGGTAGTGGGCTCCAAAAATTCTGCTTATGCACTAGGGATGGATCCTGATCCTACTGCCAGGGGTCCCTTTAAGCAAACCAAGCTGTACAACTGTCTGGCTTATACAGAGGGCCTAGTCCAGTCCCATGGAGGCACCACAGCTGTTGGTCTATATTTCATGAGTTCTCACTAGTTTGATTTGTTTGCCTCTGTAGGTTTCCCCATCATGATCTTGATGCACTTGCTTATAGAATCCCTCTTCTCTCTCTTCAACTGGACTCCTGGAGGTAGGCCTTGTGTTTGGCTGTGGATCTCTGCATCTGCTTCCATCAGTTACTGGAGAAAGCTCTATGATGACAGAGTGTTCACTGATCTGACACTAGATGTAAAGCAAAGGATAACCAGACTACAACCCACAGCTCCAGAGAAGCTAGCTAACAAGGAGGACCTTAAGAGGGACACATAGATAGCCCTGGGAAGGGGAAATAGACATCTCCATGAGTAAACAGGGGATGGGGGGCAATGGAGGGTAGGGGATGGGGGATGAGACCATAAGGGAATTGGAGGGTCAAACTGGAACAGGGATGGAGTGGGGGGACAATGAAAGAGATACCATGATAGAGGGAGACATCATGAGGATAGGGGAAACCAGGTGCTAGGGAAGTTCCCAGGAATCCACAAGGCTGACCCCAGCTTAGACTACTACCAATAGTGGTGAGGGTGCCTGAACTGGCCTATACTGGTAATCAGATTGGTGATCCCGTTTGTAATTATTATTCTTAATACCAGTTCTATTGTTATTCTATTCAAAAGTGCTTTCCTGTGCCAATGAGTTCGAGCCTATCTTCTACTTTCTGTTCTATGAAATTTAGGCTATCTGGTCATATGTATGTACCCTTGATCTATTTGATGTTGCATTCTGTGCAACATTATTGATGTGTGTCTATTTTCATTCTTCTATATTCAGTTATCTAGTTTGACTAGCCAGATTTGTAGAAGATAGTTTCACTTTTAATACTTAGGGAATTTCAAACACATGTTTTCATCATATCGTTCTTACCAACTCCTCCTGGATCTTTACCTCCCTTCCATATCCAACTCTCTCTCTCTGCGTGTGTATCTCTTCCTCTGTCTCTCTCTGTCTCTGTCTCTCTCTCTTGCAATAAAGAACAAAATATTGAGTCAAGTTTCTATTGACCAACTACTCCTGGACTTGAGGTCTGCCCTAGACTGTGGTTGTTGTACAAAGGGTCACAGAATTTTGAAAAACTGATTCTCTTAGTAGCAATCAAATACTAATATCTCCCTAGCTAGTGGTGGGATTTTGTACCCACTTCCCCTCCTCCATACTTGGATTTTTTCTATATTGTTCTTGAGATGGCATTTTGCTTGGTGTCACAGTCTCTCTGAGTTTATGTGTGTACTTGCCCTGTTGTGTATGAAAAACACTGTTTCCTACCACCTCTTGATCTGGCAGTATTTCTGTTTATTTTTGTGCAGAGATCCCTGACTCTTCAGGGGGAGAGTGTGATATAGACATATTATTTATGAATAAGCATTCCAAAGTCTCTTATTCTAGTCAGATTCACCAGTTGAGGGTCTCTGTGTTACTTGCCTTCTAAAACAAGAAGACCCTGTTTAACATGTGTTAAATTTGCTTATTCTGTGCAACATTTGTTTAATGATGCAAAGATGTGTTATATTCTTTTATGTTTCATTTGTTTAACTCTTAAAGCTGTGGTACTTTGCCCTCTTAAAACACCTGATTGGTCTAATAAAGAGTTGAACAGCCAGTAGCTGTGCAGGAGAAAGAAATATGTGGGATTGGCTGTGATGATATATTGTGTATCAAATAAAGCTTACCTGAGTATCAGAGGACAGAGACAGCCACTAGATTAAATATAGAAGCCAGGCAGTGGTGGCACACACCTTTAATCCTAGCACTCAGGAGGCAGAGATCCGTTTGAATCTCTATGAATTCAAAGTCACCCTGGATTACATGAGATTGATTGATTCAGTCTAGGAGACAAACAGAGCCAGGCAGTAGTGATATACACCTTTAATCCCACTACTTGGGAATCACATGTATTTAATTCTAGCACTTGAGATCTCTGTGGTTGATATATTGTGCACCCCAATCAACTTATCTGGGGGCCAGAGAACAGAACAGACACTATATTAAACATAAGTTTAGGCAGTGGTAGCACATGCCTTTAATCCTAGCATTCAGGGAGCAGAGATCCATCTGAATCTCTGTGAGTTCAAAGCCACACTGGAAACAGCCAAGCATGGTGACACACGCCTTTAATCCAAGGAAGTGATTGCAGGAAGCAGAAAGGTATATAAGGTGTGAAGACCAGGAACTAGAACATGTTAAGCTGTTAGCTTTTAGCAGCAGTTCATTTGAGATTCATTCAGATGAGGACACAGAGGCTTCCAGTTTGAGGAAACAAGATCAGCAGAGGAATTGATGAGGTGAGGTTGGCTGAAGCTTGTTGTGTTTCTCAGATCTTTCAGCATTTACCCCAATACCTGCCTCTGGGTTTGTTTTTATTAATAAGATCTTTTAAGATTCATGCTACAGATCTCATGCCTTTGCTACCAGTATTTGGGAAGCAAATATGTCATTAATCACTGCACTAGGAAGGAAGTGAAATGGCTGGGCAGAGAAAAGCATGTAAGGTGTGAGAAGACAGGAAGTAAAGCCCTTTTGGCTGAGGACTCAGGCTTTCAGACATAGGATTCATGGAGATAGGATCTTGCCTTCAATTCGGTCTCAGGATTCGGTAATGGTGAGAAGTTTCTCTAGTGGCTTGTTTCTTTGTCCCTCTGATCTTTCAGCATGTACCCCAATATCTGGCTTTTAAAAAAAAAATTATAAGACAGTTTAGAATTGGTGCAACAGTTGGTAGGCAGAGAGAATAAATAGCAGGATATGTCTAGGCAAAAGAAGACAGAAGAGCAAGAAAATGAGGAGGAGAGGAGGACACTAGGGGCCAGCCACTCAGCAACACACCTAGCCATGGAGTAAGAAGGAAAAAAGATATATAGAATAAAGAAATTAAAAGGCTTAAAGACAAAACATAGTTAACAAGAAACAGGATAATTTAAGTTAGAAAAGCTGGCTAGAAACAAGCCAACCTAAGACCAGGCATGGAAAAATGTCTCCATGTATTTATTTGTGAGCTAGATGGCATGCCCCCAAAGAGGAAAAAAAAATTCTACAAGAACCTTTTCTGATGAGGATTGAATACTGAAATATAGGTATAGCAAAATATCATTAGAAGTTATTTTATTGCTATTTTCAACTAGAAAATTAATAGTAGTAGGTTTTCCTTGAGTTTTTTGACCTATTGAGCTTAAGAATCTCAGCCTTCCTGGCAATGTCAACCTCATGAAATAAAATTTAAATCCAGTCAAAAAGTGGTTGATTACTCCCAAAACATTTATGCCATCATTGTACAAATGAACTTATTTTTGCTAGGAAGGTTGTTCAAAATCTCTCTTTAAGCCTGAATATTTTACACTCCTATAAATCTTTGTGGTGATATTTTATTTGTGCTGAAATGTGGTAATATTTTATTTTTATGTTAATAAATAAAGTTTGCCTGGAGATCAGAGGACATAGACAGCCATTTTTTAAATAAAAACAAAAGTCAGCAGTGGTAGCACATGCCCTTAATCCGATTACATGGCAGGCGGAGTCTCTTGTGTGTTCAATGACACACTAGAGAACAGCCAAGTGTGGTGACACAAGCCTTGAATCCCAGTGCCAACCATAGAGAACTGGAGCTCTGTACACACAGGCAGTGACAAGGAAGTGAGGTAGCTGGGCTAAGAGCCAATGAGAGAGCAGAACAGAAAGGCAATAAAAGCCTGGGTAGACAGGAAGTAGCTCTCTTGGGAAGCTATGGCGGTGTGGTGAGTGAAGACTAGCTGGCGGCTCTCAATATTTCCCTAATCTCTAAGGCTTTCCCCCCTATATTTGGCTCTGTGTTTCTTATTTAATAAGGCCATTTAGAAAGTCATCTACAAAATTTAGCAAAGGTTTTGGAATTCCATAGTGAACTGTAGTTTAAGTTGCTATTGTTTAAAATTCTTTTCTGGTGAACTTAATTATTAACTGACTTTTAAATTTTTTAAACACATTATTGTGACAACATATCAGAAATGCTCAATCTTATTATATGGAAATAAAACTTACTTTTAGCTTTATGGATATGTACATTCATTCACTTTCCAAAAGCTCTTGAGTAATCTTGATAATGATATTATATTGAATATTTTACACTTCAAAAAATTAAAGAAATTTTCACTCATCTATTAATAAATATTAAAGTTAAATGGTGAAATCATCCATTCTTCAAAAATTTGAAAATATGTAATAAAATCTTAAGGATATAAGAATTTAATTTAGTATTAGTCTTATGAAAGATTATGAATTAATGTGAACCTTTTTAATACTCTAATTTCCAAGTGATGCCTACCATTTTATGTACAAAATTTATTAATTCCTTTGGAAGTTAACTTCCAAAGTAGGACTCCTGTTCTATCTCACAGGAATCATTGGCTTCCAGTAATTCTTCATCTAATGTTGGAATCACGTAGAATTTTCCACAATTAAATTGGCATGTCACTTGGTGTTGTCCCTGTGCTGGTTTTGTTTGGACAATTTTAATTTTTATTCTTCATGGGGGTCACATCCTTGTCCTGTCTAGGGAACACCAATTTGTAGCAGGTGTATTGGGCCTCTGACTCTTGTAATCCTTATGTCTCTACTTATGCAATATTCCATGAGTCTTAGGTGTACAGGTTGCATTGGAATATATATCAATTATAGAAGGGAACCCCATACTCAGTGGTTCTCTGCATTTTGACTAGTTGCAGGTTTCTGTGATGTGCTCTGTCCAATGCAAAAAGATGAATAAAGAAAAAGATGTCATGAATTTGAAAGAGAGCAGTGTGTGAAGGTAGAAGGAAGAAATTGGAGGAAGGAGGGAAAAATCATGCAGCCATATTATAATCTCAAAAAATAAAAATTAAAAAACAAGCTTCTTTGCTGAGGCATGAGAGCTACATTTGTCTTTGGATATAAAGATATGCATTTATAATGCACTTAGAGATTATACTGGTTTAGTCAATTGGCGGTAGGAAGTTCTCATCTAGGATCTTTGACCTTCCCAGACACAGATAGATGGTTAGATATTCTGAGAAAACCTTTTCACAAAAATCATATGAATCAGGGCTGAAGTGACTGCTTAATGATTAGGAGAACTTGATGCTCTAGGTTGTAGTACTCACACTATTTGCCTCACAATACCTATGATTCCAGATATATGGTATCAGACATCCTCATTTGGCCTCCAAGGGTAAACAAGTATATGTGGAATAAACAGACACAGAGAGAGACAGAATCAGTGGGAGACAGAGAGATAGAAAGAGAGAGACTGAAAGAGAGCAAGATCTTTTAAAAATCACTTCAATGCCATTAATTAATCAATATCTTTGTAAGACTATTTATTTCAATATAATTTTTGTTTGTAATTCTCTTTTAATCAGAAACTCGGTTTCTTTTGTTAATAACACAATTTTCATTGAGGTAATTAATAACTGTTTTTTTTCTTACAGTTAATGTTATTCTCCTTTTTACTTTCAAGTTCTTTTTTGTAGGATACCATCAAAACAAAGTGCACCATATTTTTCATCATTTCTTCATTTTCCTACTCCCATTGGCCATTTAAATGTAGCTTGAGATTTAAATGTAAAACTCCATTGAAACTGGTAACATTTTATCAGGAACCTCACTTATTGCAGAGTTTTCTTTAGTCCACAGATGTTGAGGCAACATAAGACATTAAGTGTCAAAGTAATGCTCCCTAACCACCTGCTACTTGCCTCCCTGTTGAGACCACAAAGTAAACACATATTTTGTAGGAGAGAAAAAGTAACACTGTTATAAGGAATGACAGAGGATTTTTGTTGTTTTGTTTCATTTTCTCTCCTCAAAAATTTCTAAATTTGTCTTTAGGTGGCAAAAATGGCAAGAAATTTCAAAAGATGTGTTAGAACAATAAGTTGGAAAACAGTTTTACAAAACATATGCTAAACAACTATAAGTTAATGTTTATCACCAAGAAGATATTTAAAACACAAAGAAAGTTGTTGGTTGTGCATAGAACTTTTCAGAGAATAGAATTTATGGCACAAGTACTAAAACTATTTCTTTAGCATAGTATAGAAAAAGCTTTCATTGACATAAATTAAATACTGTGTTACTTTTATTATTTATCTCCACCAAAAATATTTTCTAATATAGAGACACATGCTCTCAGGGAAGTTCATAGAGAACAAGATTACTAGACAGGTACCTCTTTTCAAGTGTTCAAAGCGTTCGTGTTCCTGAAATCTATACATTTTAAAGGCCAGGTGTGGTTATATTTTTTTTTGTGATCTAACAAATAAAGCTTGCCTGAAGATCAGAGGTAGAGATAGCCACTAGTTAGACATAGAGGCCAGACAGTGGTAGCACACACTTTTAATCCCAACACTCAGGATACAGAGGCAGAGGCAGACAGATATCTGTGAGTTCAAGGCCACCCTGGGCTACACAAGATTGATTCAGTCTGAAAGAGAAACAGCTCCAGGCAGTGGTGGCATACACCTTTGTTCCCAGCCTTTGGGATCTCACACTTTAATTCCAGCACTAGGGAGGTGAAGACAGGAACTGATATGGCTGGGCAGAGAGGGGAATATAAGATGGAAGGAGACAGGAGCTGGACCCCCTTTAAGGCTGAGAATTCCTGGAGGTAAGAAGTCTCTCTAGTAGCTGGGTGCTCTGCTTCTCTGATCTTTCAGCATTGACCCCAATATCTGACTTCAGGTTTTAATTAAGACCAATTGGGATTTATACTACAGCCAGTTTTATAGCAATTAACTGAAATATAAGAAGTTTATTTGGAACCATTCTCTTAACTTGCTATATTTAATTTTAAAAATAAACTAAAACACTTATTTCTTTAAAAATGTCTAATTTATCATTATGTGATCTTGAAATGGGACTGGCCAGCCCTTCTCTATCAATTATTCTCAAGTCAAATTGTCATTGGTTTATGTGTACATGCATGAGTTTATCCAAGAAGATAAATACAAAACTGAATAGATTAGCAAAAAAACATTTATTTATAACATATATTCATGATCTTGGACTGTGTGAAAATTCAGAAACTGCAATTGTATGATAACATTGCATTATTGTAATACATTTTATCCATAACTTAATCTCACCCAGAAATGAAATTAATTCACTAGATTTCTCTTTGAGACTTGACTGCAAATATTTGTGATTATAAGTTTACAGCATGGAATGCATAACTGTTTTTCAATATCCTGTGAATAAATTTACCGAAAACATCTATAATCAGTGTAAAATAGACTGCAGTGTCCTATACTTTAAAAAGTAGAGTAGTTTTTTTTTCTCATTCAGATTACTAAATCCTGTTGTAGAATATTAGTTAAAGATCTGTAACATTTGTTTATGCTATGGAATATTTGTTTAATGATGCAAAGACATGTTGCATTGTGTTATGTTGTATTTGTTTAACTCTGTGAAGCTGTGTTAGTTTGCCTGTCTATAACCCCTGATTGATCTAAGAAAGATCTGAATGGCCAATGACAAGGCAGGAGAAAGGATAGGCGGGGCTGGCAAGCAGAGAGAACAATGGGAGGAGAAATCTGGAAGGAGAAGATTGAGGAGCAAGAAAAGAAGGAGGGCATCAGGGACCAGCCACCCAGTCACAAAGCAAGCCACAGAGTAAGAAGTAAACAAAGGCATACAGAAATAGAAAGATAAAAGCCCAGAGGCAAAAGATAAATGGGATAATTTAAGCTAAAAAAAAAAAAAAAGCTGGCTAGAAATCAGTCAAGTTAAGGCCAGGAACTCAAAAGGAAGAATAAGCCTCAGTGAGATGTGTTTGGGAGCTGGTTGGGAGGGCAGGGGATCCCCCACGAGGAAAAGAGCCTGGGGGAACCCTCTAAGAGGCAAAGAGCCAAAAGAGTATATAAACCAACTGTAATAGCATCTTTATTCACAATTCCCTCCAAAAGACACAACCAACATCATTAAAATGTTGACCAGAGTTTCTTGATGGCTATTTTATATACTTCATGAGATTCTAAACTATCCAAAGTAGCAGTAGTCATAGCAAAAGTAAACATATAAATATATACATTTTGAAACATTGACCACATCTATCATCATTTAATAATTTCAAACATTTCCTAGCAAAGAAATTGTACTTTCCACTTTCAGCATTTTCAGATAAGATTTCCAAAGGGTTTTACATATGTAAACACATTAAACCTTCTTTATCCCTAATAAATGAAAGTGAAGCCAAAACATACTAGTTTATCAAGAATGTGAAATGTAGGTTAACTTCTTTTTTTCTTGTAATAGAAGATAAAAATGATAAATTTCTTTTCAGGAAAAGGAATTATAAGTGATTTCCTTTTTGCCCAGTATGGGAGTCATTCTAAAGTACATTCAGTAATTTTCATTTTTATGATAAAAATTAATGATAAATGACAAGGGTATGGGGAAAGAATTTATTTCAATATATTTTGCAAGATTGTAACTTTTCTCTAAAAAATACATTATAGCAATGGAAAACCTCACTCACTCTTTGTTGTCTATACCTTGTTTGTGACCCTTTGAGATCACACTACATATTTTGGAATGACTGTGCAATCAAGGGAATTGAAAGTCATAAATTTTCAATCATCTTTACTTAACAGACACAGCAAATCATCAGATATTTATTAGTAACATGCTAATTCAACAAATATTCTGTTTGTCTACTCTTCTATTTGAACCCAAATGACCTATAACTGGATTAAGGAATTAAAGGTAGTGCTGTTAATTTATCTCTTGATCAAGTGGCCCACCTTACTTCATCTCCCCTTTGCTTTTCCAGGAGTTAAAATGTTGAGTCAGAATGTCGCAATCTTAGGATGTCATGGTGCTTGATTGTCATCTTAATGACCAGGTAGAGTAAATTGTGAGTTCCAAGTCATCCTGGAAATAGTAAGACCTCATCTAAAAAATGATAGTAACAGCATGTTTCTTTTAGTCTAATTAGTTTTTTCATGTAAGTAGTGTATTTGTCACCTTGAGAGATTTATTTTGTAACCTATGTTTTATTTTAACTTAATATAATATAAAAATGAAAATACTTCCACAGAGAAAACTAATCTAACAGGAAGTAGAAGATGTGGCAGAAATATCTCTGAAGTGGACTTTGGAGCCGTATTTGTGTTCTAAACATTTCCAAGCCACTTGAACATCTTCTAGTAATAGAGTCTACTGAAGAGTCTCAAAGTCATCATATCTAACGTCCCTGTAGATTTGAGTTTCAGTTATGATGAAAGGCTGGCTTTTCTCCTAGTAATTACTGCATATGGCTTCACTTATTTTCCTGTTTAAACTATACTTTTAAATAAGACCTTGAAAATGAAACTAAATAATATCATCTCTCACAAAGAAGTTTCATGGTATCAAGATTTGTAAGGAAATTAAACCTATTCATCTAAATCCAGTTCATTTGATTTTGCTCATGAAAAAAAAATAGACTCTGATGCCATGTTAAACCAACTTTTCACCCTGCACTCAGTATTTGTTTTATTTCACAATTTTCTTGATAAAAATAAATGCATATATGTAGTAAGCAAGAATGTAGGTACATGTAGATCATATAACAAATGTTATAATTTGTTATGCTGAGGATCATCCCAGAAGGTTCACACTCTAAATTCCTAATTATGGTCCTGGGCCTATCTCCCCAAGGCTGCTCACCTGTGCAATATATCTTAGCTGAAAGTCAGGTCCAGTCTCTAATGGAAGTCTCTGATTTGAGTGTCAGCATCCTGGGGGAGACACTGCAGCCACAGGGCAGATCTAGGTGGAGTCTCTTCAGATGTACAGAACAGAGAATTGCTCTTGGTTTCTCCTTATATAATGTCCAGTGGTCATCATGGAGTTCTAGGACTGTGTCTGCTTATCTTCAGTAAGTGATGGCACTGGGTTCTGGTTATCAGGTACAGCCTTGGGTGTAGTAGTGATCCTGACTAAGCTTCTTTTACATGTCTAAAAGCATTTTTACTATGCTTGTTACAATACAAAAACCAGAAGGAAGACAGGTCTTGTAGAAGTTAGAGTCAGAGATTAAAAGTTAGCAGCAGAGCATGAAGAAGAGTGATGTATTAAATAGGATGAAAGGTTAAAATGAAAAGTTTACTCAATGAAAGGAGGGATGCACAAATTTTGATTATTAATTTGAATAGTTAAAATATACAAAACTGTGTTCTTTGTGTAGCAAGAAAATAATGACAAATTTAAATTTGGCTTATTCTGCCATGAGGGTCATAATGTACAATTAGTAGGATGAACAAATCATGTGAAGGAATAATTATAGGCCAGAGCAAAATTAATGCTACTAGAAGGAAAGGAAGTTTTTAAAGGACTGAAAAAGAAAATAGATTTATTTTTGTTATGTCAAGAGAGAGACAGATTTTAACAGAGCCTGATGAAATAACAACTGTTTGGTGGAGGAGAAGGAATTAGAGAAAGGATGAGTTTTTCATACAGTGGAACCACGTGTTTGGAAGACATACAGGAATACTTTGCAGAATATGTAAAAAGTTCTATTTAATCCAAAACTTTTAATCAATTTTACAAAACACAAAGTTACTAAAACTTTAAGGCTAGATTGATGGGTATGTCTGAAAGAAAAAAAAGTGTAAGAAATAGCAACAGTTCAAAGTTGTCCAAAATTGGGATGAAGTGTTTTAAGCTGAGTGGCATTTTGTCATTTCTTTCAAGACAGTGTAGTATGGAACCTGTAACTTGACCTCTTGGCTAAGTACATATTAGAGAAAACATATAAGGCTGGATGGTGTAGCATCAGCAACTAATTGAGACGCCCCAGAATCTAGAGGAAATAATACACAGAGTTCTAGATTATTCTTAGCCCATCTTTTCCAAATGCTAATTTATGCTTTGATCACACATTCTTGCCTCTTCTGTTTTACAGCACAAGCTCATGTGAGGCTTCGTGAGTGTTAAACCTGAAGGCACCACCAACGCCCGGTGGCTTATTTTTTATACTACCTTTACTGTCTCTTTAAAGACTTTATTTTTAAAAACTGTATTTCTTGGGGTCTGAGAAGCTGCAGGACTGGCAGGTGAGAGAGATTTGTCCTGACCGTGGGCCAGGCAGGACCAGATAAACTCTAGTTATACCTTTGTGCATCACACATGAGATGCAGTGTTTGGAATTTTTCCTGCAGCATTTCAATTTTTATTTGGATCAGTATTTCCTCACTCTGCCAACTCTCCTCCATTTTGGAATGGTAATGTATATCCTATGTCATAGTTCACTGAAAGTATCTTATTTGCTTTTCTATTTTTTAATGGTTAGCAATTAAGAGACTGCCTTGAGTCCCCCCCAAAAAAAGACTCTGGACTTGCACAAATTCTTGAGAATGAAAGGCTATATGGACTTTTGAAGTTGAATTAAACACATTTTACGTTAAAATATGGCTTCAAGCCTATAGGGGCCTAGGAATGAAATTTAGTGGTTTTCAGGAGAATGTCCCCCACTGGATCATATGTTTCAAACTTTGGTTCCCATTTGGTGGATTATTTAGGAAGAGATGTATCACTGGGGTATGGAATTTGAGGTTTGAAAAGTCTGCACGAGGTTCAGTATCTCTTTTGGTTACTTGCTTTCTTGTGAATCAACTATTTATTTCAGCTATTCTTCCAGTACCATGCCTGCCTGCCACCATTCTCCCTGCCATAGGGGTCATGAAACAACCCTCTGAAACTGTAAGCAAGGCCGCAATTCAATGCTTTCTTTGATAAGTTGCCTTGCTCATGGTGTCTCCTTAAAACAATTAAACAGTTTCTAAAACAGTATAGCATATATTTCATACTATAACTGTCTATGGCAATATTTTTTCTTCTAAATACAATAAAGCAATTTATTGCACTAAAAATAGAATTTCATGTTTTATACAAATTATTTAATTCTTTCTAATAGATTTTAAATTAATAATAATAACTTGATAATAAATTAAAAATAAAATATTTTAATTAATTACATATATGTGGTTAAAACATGATCATTATAGCCTTGCATATTGTATTATTAAAAACATAGTTGTATTTTATCAAACTACAATATTTATATATTTTTTAATTGGAGAGTTGTCTTTTAATATTTTAATTGAGTCATGATAATTTTAATCAAAAATAAATTTTAGCCTTTGACTAAATGACTTATATCATTCCATCTCCTATTATCTACAATGTGATAATTTTTCTAACTACTTTAACTCTGAAAGTGTATGGGAGCAATAAAATCAGTTCTTATGAAATAATGAACATAAAAGTGGTTATCTACCATTGCTGAGTATGGCTTCTAAAAGGAAACTTCAGAGAATCTCATGTCTATGAACCTCTAAGTTATTTCCCTAATTATTTATAGCTGCATTAAAGAGGAAGTATTTAATATTTAATTCTACATCATAGAGATGAAAGAAGACTAGAGAAAACTTGAATCATGAATTTACATTCATTTTTAAACTAAGAATTCTTGTAATAAAGACAGATGTGTATAGATAAGATGTACTTTGTTCAATATGAAATGAAACTCTAGACTTTGTTGGTGAAACTATTACTGGAGTGATATGAACAAATGTCTAGTCTCTCAAGATAGGTAACAGATAGACTAAAGTACAGATATCATCTATTTCAATTGCTGTGAAGACACACCATGACCATGGCAACACTTATAAAATGTTATAAATTAAAACATTTAATTGGGGTGACACATTTACAGTTCAGAGGTGCACTCCATTTTCATCATGGTAGGATATGGCCACTTACAGGCACACATAATGCTAATGAAGTAGTTGAGAGTTCCACATCTTGCATGCAACAAGAAGTGGTCTGAGACTTGAGACAGTACCTTGAACATATATGAGACCTCAAAGTCTGCCTTCACAGTGACACACTTCCTCCAACAAGACCATACCTACTCCAACAAGGCCACACCTCCTACTAGTGCCACACCCTATGAAATTACGAAGGCCAATTACATCCACATTCTACTCCCTGACATCTATGAGCTTGTAACAATATCATAATGAAAAATGCATTTAATCCAACTTCAAAAGTCCCCACATTCTCTTATAGTCTCAACAATAGAGTCCAAAGTGTTATCATTCAGGAATTTACACTGGCCTGTTCTCAGGGACCTAGCAGAACACATCAGCAGTAGCAACCAAGATGTGACACTGTAGCTACTGCAGCCACTAAGTAGAGCACTGTCCTTATGTACATGTACTATATCCCTTCCTATCCTTCTATCTCTTTCCTTCTGCTCTTGCTCAGAAGCCACCTCTGCACCTCCCCCAAGTAAACCTCCCACTTGAGCTCTGTTGCATGTTGTGACTTTGTGGTATCCCTTGGCTCCAATCCACTAAAGTTGCCTTTCGCCACTGCTGTCCTATTATTACATTGGTGTCCGGAGTCTGGCAGTCCCTTCTGGTGGCTCCTCCTACCCACTGGTAGTCTGAGGCACACTGAGACCCTGTACCCAGTCTATCTGCAACAGGCTCACTTTCCAACTGGTTAATTCACCCAACACCAGGAAAAATTTGTAAGCACCCCTTCTCCTGGTCAGCATAAATATTAGCTTCCCCAGATCTATGGGAGTGACTATTGAATACCCAGCACACCACTGCTATTTTTGGAGGTAGAAGAACCCCTAACCATGGTGTTTAAGGCTATGCTTGACCCTTTTTGCTGACACTCAAACCTGGACATTTCCCATGAGTGGGGCTCAATTTCTCAAACATGGTTTTTCACATTTTGGCCTCATTTGCAAGCCCTAGTACAAGGCAACCCTGTCTCACTCAGGATCAGAGTCCTTGGCCCCTGTTCTTCCATGACGACATACTGAATAGCTTGTGCCCACAGTCTGATCCTACCTGAATCCCTGGGATGCCAGAACATTCAGGCTATGGATCTTCTTCCTCTGCCTTGCTTATGGGAATTTTGTCCTCCACCATACCTTCTAGCTTTCCCCTAGGATGCATTTTGGAGAACCTCATATCTTTCTTCTAAACTTAATCTGCCTTTACAGTCAAATCTTGTGGTGATACTGTGTTTGTGCTTTGACAAATAAAGCTTGCCTGATGATCAGAGTTACGAGCTAGCTACTCCCAGCACTAGGGACATGGAGACAGGAAGTGATATGGCTGGGTGGAGAGAGGAATATAAGGCAGGATGAGACAGAAGCTCACTCATTTCAGTCTGAGGAGTTGTGAAGGTAAGAGATAGCTGTGGCTTGCTCCTTTGTCTTTCTGATTTTTGAGCATTTACTCTGATATCTGGCTCCATGTTTTTATTATTAAGACCAATTAGGATTTGTGCTACAAAATCTGGCCTCAATATCCTTAGATAATTAATACAGTTGGCCACCTACTGGCACCCTATATCCTGGTATTATACAAACCCTTTGCAACTTCTGCCAGGGATCAGGTAGATGGAAAGAGGTATCCTATGTCCAAGCTTTCTCTCATCTTTGCTTCAAGCCTTTCCTCTGTTTTTCTATTCCTTCACTTAGCTCCTGCTAGCTATGAAGCCTAAAATACAGGAGCCCTCCACTACTCTTGACCTTGATAATGAGCTTCTACCTTACTGACCTCAGCATCTCCCCCTCCAGGTCCTTCAGTGCGCTCTTCCTTCTCTCCAGCAATGAGCTGTTCTAACCATCCCACTCTGGCACCACTTTCACGCCACCAGCAGCCCGCAGTTTCCCTGTTACTCACTTCCACATTGCTGTGGGACTCCCTCTATCTCTCCCTATCCACCCTAAGGAGGCCACAGTTCTCCCTTTGTGGGAGGTTGCTGGGGTAGATGGCCTGGCTAAGGCACATGTCCCCTTTTCATTAAGTGAACTCTCTCAAAGAGAAATGTTAATTTCTGCAGCAGCAGCTTGCCTCTATAGCCAAGCAGTTACGTCATCACCTGTCACCAGTTGCCTTTCTATCATCATCTATGGGGCGTGTGCCTCTTTAAAAGCTTATCCTCTTTGCCTCTTCTGTTCTCTCTTTGCCTCTCTCCTGTCTCTCATCTCTCTTACCTCTTTCTCCTCTTTGTCTATAATTTCCTCTCTTGCCTCCTCCTTCTAGCCTCTCTTCTCTTTCTCAAACCCCCACTCTGACATGGCCTTTCACTCTTCCACTTCTCTCCTCCTACAATTAACCTCTTGCATTAACTCTGTTGTGTGTGGTGTGTTTGTTTAGTGGTATATATCATGGCAGGGCCAAGGAATGGTACCCATTTCATGTTGGGACCCTTCCCAACTCCTCTACCTGCAACAGATCTGCTGTCTTCCACCTGCGACAAATTTTCTTTCTTGTTGACTAATGGCTTTGCCTTCCATTCAGTACCAACAACTGGGTCTTCCCCTAGATGTGAGGCTTCATTTCTCAAGCACAGTTCTCTCCTCACCTTCAGCCTTTTTTTCCAAATCCTGGTACCAGATGACTGTGTCTGTCTCAGGCTCAGAACCCTTCGCTTCTGTTCTTTCATGATGTCATAATAACAGCTTGTGCCCACTCAATCCAATCCTCCCTGGATACCTGGGATGGTAGGACGTTCAAGCTTTGGATATTTTCCTCTGTCTCATGTTTGGGAAACATGTCATACACCTTGTTGCTCCCATTAGGATGGCTTTTTTCAACCCACTGATCACTCCTTTGAAATCAACTATGGCCTCAGTAACCCTGAAACAGGCAGTAGGGGGACCGAGAAAGAATTCACCAATTTCTTTTTCTTCACTTCAAGACCTGCTTTTTTTTTTTCTATCTGTTCTCTCTAAATGTCCTGTCTATGTTTGCTGAAATGCTAGAGTCAAATATGGGGAGGCCAGCTTTGTCTTACTTAGCACACACCAGTATCCCTTTCTTTTTATTTATTAAACTCCTATACATATGTTTGTGTGTGTGTGTGTGTGTGTGTGTGTGTGTGTGTGTGTGTGTATGTGATCTGGATTTAACTCTATATGTGTTACTGTAAGCTGTATTTAACTCTGCATCTATGTATATGTAACTTGGATTCATCTCTGTGCATATGTATGCATGTAATTTAGATTCAACTATTGTTTATAAAAACATGTTTTAAACAGCAACCATGTGGCTTTCCTCCATCTTGGCTGATGACCTCATTGGGATGCAGGCAGCCACATGTCCGGCATCTTTTACTAAGGGTAAAGTGTACATATCATGTGATACTTCTTAGTATTAATGAGGTTTCTGTTCATTGTATTTCCTTTTAGACTAAGAAAGCAACATGTTTCAAATACTTTGGATTGGTATGGACTTTTGTATGATGATAGAAATATCAGGTTAAATTTGTTACAACACACTGGATATGTGATTCAACTCTGATTTAGAACATACTCAATATGATGATAAAAAATTAAGGTTATAAAGACCTATTCAGAGTAACAAAAGCCAATTTAGAGATTTAAACTTAAGTGCTTATGTCTTTGCCAAGTGTTCAACACCAAGCTTCTGGAGAGTTTAGATAAGTGGAAACATATGTTTAATAAATAAGGTATATTTGATAAATAAGATAGATATTCTCTGGTCCTGGTTCCCCAAAGGGGGTCCTTTTCCCAAAGTTGGGTATTTGGACAGAGGGCCCCATGGCTTGTCAAGTGCTGGCCTCTGGGCTCCCTCATTCCCTGTGTATGTGCCCCACCCCAGCTCACATGCTCCCTTTTCTCCTCTTCCCACTTTGTCCTGAGGTCTTTCCCCTGTCACTTTTCTTTGCCTTCTCAGGAGACAGCCTTACCAGATTTGTATAAACTTATTCTGTTTTTACCCATGGAACTGCTTTTTGCATTCTTTATTTTAGCCCATTATCTATGATTAAAATTTTTATTTTGATATTATAAGAGCTTTCATTCAAAATCATTATTTTTAAGGATAAACCTAAGAAGGATATAATGTAAAGTCCTAGTTTTATGAAAGCTGCTAACTTATTGTAGACTGTTAAGGAACATGAGTTAAACTCAGTCATCTTATAAATAACCAAGGTTGTTAATTGTAGTCATGCTAAGGACAAATATACTCAATTATAGGGATAAATCTTACTTAGCCCTCTCTACATCTTTTCAAAATTAAGCTTAAAACAAGTAACTATAAACAAAGTTTGTCTATTCAGATATACCTAATAAACAGTCTTCAAATTCTTCAGAGGTCTGAGAGTATGACATTTTCAATATTAAATAAAAGAACTTTGTGATAGAGAAACAGGCCAGATCCTGGCAATACCCCTATATCCTACAAAGAAGATGGATGGGCACAGAAGAATCACCAGTGACTAAGAAAAAAAACCTGCTGCTACCAAGAATCTCTTCAGACTGTGGACAAGAGCAAATTGGGAAATCAATTGCCCTGCATTGACTAGAAAAGTTTAACAGTTAACGAAAACAGCAAAGCCAAAAAAGTCACAGCACAAAATGTCCAAAAAATCTGGAACACAATGAAAAGGCTAAACCTAAGAATAATAGGGATAGAAGAAGGAAAAGTATACCAACTCAAAGGCACAGAAAATATATTCAACAAAAATGTGGAAGAAAACTGTGGTGGTATTGTGTTCCCCAAAATATTGTGTACCCTAATAAACTTATCTGGGGTCAGAGAACAGAAAAGACACTAGATACTTAGGATAAGCAGTGGTAGCACACACCTTTAATCCTAGCACTCCAGAGGGAGAAATCCACCTGTTCAAGGATACAGCCAAGCATGGTGACTCACGCCTTTAATCCCAGAAAGCAATCCCAGGGAGTGATGGTAGAAAGCAGAAAAGTATATAAGGTGTGAGGACCAGAAACTAGAAGCATTTAGCTGGTTAAGCTTCAGGCGTTCGAGCAGCAGTTCAGCTGAGAGCCATTGGGATGCGGACACAGAAGCTTTCAGTCTGAGGAAATAGGACCAGCTGAGGAGTTGGCCAGGTGAGGTTAGCTGTGGCTTGTTCTGTCTCTCTGACCTTCCCGTGTTCACCCCAATACCTGGCTCAGGTTTGATTTCATTAATAAGACTCTTTAAGATTTCTGCTACAGAAAACTTTCCCAACTTAAAGAAAAAATACCTATGAAGATACAAAAAAGCTTATAGAACACCAAATAGACTAGACCTCCAAAAAAAGTCCCCTCGCCACATAATAATTAAACCACTAAACAGACAGAATAAAGAAAGAACATTAAGAGCAGCAAAGGAAAAAGGTCAAGTAACTTATAAAGGTAGACCCATCAGAATAACACCCGACTTCTCAAAGGAGACTGTGAAAGCCAGAAGGTTCTGGACAGATGTAATGCAGACACTAAGAGACCATGGATGCCAGCCTAGACTAATATACCCAGCAAAACTTTCAATAACCATAGATAGACTGGACAAGACATTCCAAGACAAGACCAGATTTAAACAATACCTATCCACAGATCCAGCCCTACAGAAAGCACTAGAAGGAAAACTCTAACCTAAGGAAGTCAGATGCACCCATAAAACACAGGCCATAGATAACCCCACCACAGTAAATCTCAAAGAAGGGAAGTACACACACACATTACCACCAAAAGATAACAGTAATTAACAATCACTGGTCATTAATATCCCTTAATAGCAATGGACTTAATTCACCTATAAAAAGACACAGGCTAACAGAATGGATATGAAAGCAGGATCCAATCTTCTGCTGCATACACAAAACACACCTCAAATTTAAAGATAGACACTACTCAGAATAAAAGGCTGGGGAAAGACTGTCCAATCAAATGGACTTAAGAAGCAAGCTGTTATAGCTCTCCTAATATCTAACAAAATAGACTTAAAACTAAAATCAATCAAAAGAGATCGAGAAGGACATTACATATTTATCACAGGAAAGATCCACCAAGATGAAGTCTCAATTCTGAACATTCATGCCCCAAATACAAAAGCACCTACTTATGTAAAAGAAACATTATTAAGGCTTAAATCACACATCAAACCCCACACATTAATAGTGGAAGACTTCAACACCCCACTCTCACCACTGGACAGATCTGTCAGACTGAAACTTAACAGAGAAATAAGAGACCTAACAGATGTTATGAATCAAATGGACTAAATAGATATCTACAGAACATTCCACCCTAACACAAAAGAATATACCTTCTTCTCAGCACCCCATGGAATCTTCTCTAAAATTGTCCACACACTCAGTCACAAAGCAAATTTCAACAGATACAAAAAATTTGGAATAACCTCCTGTATTTTATCAGACCACCATGGCTTAAAGTTAGATTTCAACAACAACAAAAATGACAGAAAGCCTACAATTGCATGGAAACTCAATAACACTCAACCAAATCACCACTTGGTCAAGGAAGAA
Organism: Peromyscus aztecus; assembly: GCA_902168405.1. Lineage (NCBI taxonomy): Eukaryota > Metazoa > Chordata > Mammalia > Rodentia > Cricetidae > Peromyscus > Peromyscus aztecus. Next base: position 5,724 of record CABHPQ010076665.1, on the reverse strand, counting down.
GTAAAAAAAAAGAAATTAAAGACTTCCGAGAATTCAATGAAAATGAATGTACTATACAGTCAAACTTATGGGATACTATGAAAGCAGTGCTAAGAGGAAAATTCATAGCACTAAATGCCTGTATAAAGAAGTTGGAGAAGCCTCATACTAGTGACTTAACAGAACACCTAACAGCTCTAGAACAAAAAGAAGCAATCTCACCCAGGAGGAATAGATGCCAGGAAATAATCAAATTGATAGCTGAAATAAATAAAATATAAAAAAGAGAAAAATACAAAGAATCAATGAAACAAAGAATTGGTTCTTTGAGAAAATTAACAAGATAGACAAGCGCTTATCCAAACTAACCAAAAAGCATAGAGAGAGCATCCAAATTAACAACATCAGAAATGAAAAAGGCGACATAACAACAGACAATGAGGAAATCCAGAGAATTATCAGGTCATACTTTAAAAACCTGTACTCCACAAAATTGGAAAATCTAAAAGAAATGAAAAACTTTTTGAATAGGTACCACATACCAAAGTTAAATCAAGATGGAAAGCTTTATGGAAACCTATATTTCACAATTCAATGTATGTGATGTGAAAGAAGAAAAGGTTATACTGGGAATTAAACAATTAACTGGGGATGAGAATGGGGTATATTTTAGAAGAGAAAAAAATTTGGGTTAACAAAAATTAAGAATGTATGAAAAAACATGGAAATTTATCAGATAGTAAACAACTTTAAAATATACCTTTGCAATTTTTTTTAGAGAATTACTCAGAATGAGTACACAATACCTCTCCCAAAAAATATGAGTTATTAAATGAAAATTGCAATGCAAAGAATTAGATACTTCCCTACAAGTTGTTGCTTATGGAGGCTTTAGGGATCTCCACAACAACACAGGCTATTTTGATTGCATATCTTTACAAGCAAGTCTGTATTGTTGTGAAATCATATATTTTGGCTGCAGGACATAGAAAAGCAGATCTCAAACTGACTGCCAAACTATTTCCCCACTGGCTAACTTTCATAATGTTTTGAAGACACTATGAAGGCTTCTGGAAAAAAAAAAAAGACATCAAGCCGAGCGGTGGTAGCGCAAGCCTTTAATCCCAGCACTCGGGAGGCAGAGCCAGGCGGATCTCTTTGAGTTCAAGGCCAGCCTGGACTACCAAGTGAGTTCCAGGAAAAGGTGCAAAGCTACATAGAGAAACCCTGTCTCGAAAAAACAAACAAACAAAAAGACATCATTGTTCTTACCCAGTGCTGGACCTTGCATGTCACAATACCAACATGCCATTCATAAGTTCCCACTGATACAGTAGTGACATAGTTGTTATGGGGCAATTAACTACTTTCTAATTGGAATTGAGAATTGCATCACAGTAGAGAATTTCATGCCTGATACTATAATTGTGATCAAAAGCCCATGGCTCGGGTGGCTTTAAGCCTTAGTGTAGAGTCTGCTTTCTTTTCTTTTTTTTTTTTTTTTTTTTGGTTTTTCGAGACAGGGTTTCTCTGTGTAGCTTTGCGCCTTTCCTGGAACTCACTTGGTAGCCCAGGCTGGCCTCGAACTCACAGAGATCCGCCTGTCTCTCCCTCCTGAGTTCTGGGATTAAAGGCATGCGCCACCACCGCCCCGCTAAGTCTGCTTTTTTTATTCTGCTAATTGTTTATGCTACTCGCTTGCCTTCTAAATATTTATATTCATATCCATAGACATGGACTTCTTCTAACACTGATCAGAGATGCGTCTTTTGCTATTGGACAGCAGTTAATGGAGACATGCATATTCCAAGTACTGAGTATATGGGACAAAATATCTGTTCCTTAATAAGTCATGAATATTAATACTGCTACCACCAAAGCTTAGGGAACATTTCAGAATATAAGGTGGAAAAGGCATGTAAAAACTGAAGGATGGGGATGCATTCTGTGAACAGTAGATCTTATAAATATAACATTGCTATAACCATCATGAACTCATAGTAGCTATGCTTACCGGCGCAAGATCTATACAAGATCAAACCAAAAAAATTGATGAAAAGACAAAGAGAGGGCCTCCAATTCCCACTCTTTGCTGAAGCTATTGAAAGCTGATAGCTTCTGGTAGAGAAAATAATTGTTTTTTAGAATGTGGCCATTGGTAGGTATCTCAAACTTAAGTTGATGACCAACACCCATACACATATTGGCTGTGGGAACTAGACTTAGTGGATTACCAAACCAGTAGGAAATATGAATTTGGGAGAGGAACATGTTGATGTAGAGAATATGGAAGGAGATGGAGGAAATTGGGGATGGATATTATCATATTTCCTTCTATATACATATGAATTTCTCAATAATAAAGAATGATATTTTTAGAAGTTTGAATCTGAAAGTAGAAAGAATTGAGTTGAGTATCTTCTAATTGTCACTGTAAATTTTGTAAAATTATTTTTATTTTATCTTTAAGCTATGCATTTTATTCCCAGTACTCTGGGACTAATAATACAAGATTAGAAAGCTCATGCCTCATATTTTAAAGATGGGATAAATTTTAAATGAACTTTCCAGTATACTTGTATGAGCTATAGAGCTTTTTCCTAGTATCTAAATTCCTATGCAAACATCTGGTTATTTACTAAATGAAAAGACATAATGTTTAATAGTTGGGAATATAAAGCCTATGGAAGAAAATAAAACATAGCTCTGGATCCCTTACAGGTTAACGAGATTTTTAGAAACATTATGAACTATATGCCTCATTAAGTGGTTCATGTTCACATAAGGAAGAACCTCCAGTATGCCTGGTACCATTAACTGGGCCCCAAAATCAAGAATGGGTAGATCATAGCGCTTAGGTTAGAGCCTAGTACTATTACTTTGCTAAAAGGCCACAACAATAAACTGCCTAAGTAATTATTTTTATATCCACAAATCAGAGCATTTCTCAAACCTCATCAGAGAAACTTCTTTTTGCAATACATTGTAATTAACACAGAAAACTATTCAATGCGCTGAAAGAAAAAAAAAGGAATACTCTTCTCTAAGTGGAAAATCTTTAACACACCCTTTCCCTCTAACACTCATAAATCATCAGGGAAGAGGTCTAGAAAGAGTGTAAGAACCAAAGGGAGTAAATATCTTAGCAAAATAATATTTGCCAAACAGGACAGCAACTAGGAATAAATGCAAGATTTGCACATGATCACATCAGCCAATATCCTGTCATAAATGAGGGAGGGACTGATGAAGTCCCACCCCTATCTAGAGAGCTGTTTGTACCAAATGAAGAAAAAAACCCTAAGGGGCTACCCAAGCTCCAGTAGACAGTCCCAGATCTTTGCACATAAAAGCAACACTAAATGAGCTCAGTGGGTATTTAAAAATAACACACACACCGCACACACATACCTACACACACACACACACACACACCACACACACACACACACACACACACAGAGAGAGAGAGAGAGAGAGAGAGAGAGAGAGAGAGAGAGAGAGGAATACAAGTTGATGAATCTGGAGGAAAAAATAGTAATGGAATAGGGAGGAACTAGAGAGGATGGAATGGGGTAATTTTGATCAAAACATTATATACATGCATAAATATGAAATAAAATATTTTTAAAGTTATACAATCTTGCTGGAAGAAATACTCCAATTCTCATTTCACTTAGAATCTTTTGTATGAAGGCTGAAAGTTTATAAGAAGAGAGAAAATTCTACTGAAATATTCTATACCTATAAATAACACAAAGACTAGTTGTATAAACACAAATCTATTTACTGAAATTCTGGATCATCATAAGGATAGAGGTATTTAGATAAATAGTTCATCTGTTCAGGTTAGCTACTATTATGAAATTAACTGCTTTGTAGATTTGGGAACTGATAATGCATGCTCAATACCTACAACAGATTACCTTTTTTATACTTCCTATTGACAATTTTAATGTAACACCACTTTAAGTAATTTGTAGCTTATGAACAGATATTTTGCATTATATCTGATTGGATTTTGTGCTCATTAGCATGCTGTAAGTTTTATCATTACCCATTCAAGAAATAATACATATTAACGGAAACTTATTTATCTCCAGAAATATGGGCAAATCACACCTTGCCGAACTTTGAATTTGTATTACTGTTGGACATGGGATACATGTGAGACAGAATGAAAAAGGAATATTTACTGGAATATTACTGAATACAGACTTTTTAGGAGATACTTGAAGCAAGAGGGCAGCATCTTTCAGTGTGGTACTCACACTATGTGGAGAATAAAATCTTTTTATTTTCTTCTTGTTAAAATTTCCTTTTACTTGTTTTGATAAACTGTTAAAAAAATTCTCCTTTCTGCTACTTGATCCCCTTTGGTTTTCTTCCTTTTTATGTTGAACTTCAAACGGGCTTTGCATTTTAAAAATATAACAGAGCAACCATTCAGAAATAATAGGGCACCCTAAGGTGGAATTCCATCTGTGAAAAAACACCTGCACAACTGCTTTTATACATTTTATATACATCAGTTCCACATCTGGCTGTTAATGCATTGAGGGGGGTTTTAAAATGTACCAATGTCCTCTCATAAAGAAGATACACATTTTAAATCTTTCATTCTTCAGCATCAATGTTCGTGGACAGTCTGTATCATTATCATAGAAAATATTTCTCCTGTTTTTTCTTGTATTAATTAGATTTTCATCTTGTCTGTAAGGCATTACTTAATACTTAAAATTTTTACCAATCATACCCATATTTCTAATGTATTCTATACCAGCTGATAAATATATTTAAACTGTGAGAGAATATTTTTGTTAAAGGGTTTTTATTTTTTATTATTATTTTTTATTTTTTTATTAAATTTAATTTTGCATATAAGCCACGGATTCCCTTGTTCTCCCCCCTCCCGCCCCCTCCCACCTTCTCCTCAGCCCACCCCCCATTCCCATCTCCTCCAGGGCAAAGACTCCCCTGAGGATTGAGTTCAACCTGGTAGATTCAGTCCAGGCAGGTCCAGTCCCCTCCTCCCAGGATGAGTCAAATGTCCCTATATAAGCCCCAGGTTCCAAACAGCTAGCTCATGCACTGAGGACAGGACCCGGTCCCACTACCTGGATGCCTCCCAAACATATCAAGCTAACCAACTGTCTCACTTATCCAGAGGGCCTGATCCAGTTGGGGGCTCCTCAGCTATTGGTTCATAGTTCATGTGTTTCCTTTCATTTGGATATTTGTCCCTGTGCTTTTTCCAACCTTGGTCTCAACAATTCTCGCTCATGCAAACCCTCCTCTTTCTCAGCAATTGGACTCCTGGAGCTCCACCTGGGGCCTGGCTGTGGATCTCTGCATCTGGTTCCCTCAGGCATTGGATGAGGTTTCTAGCACGACAATTAGGATGTTTGGCCATCCTATCGCCAGAGTAGGTCAGTTCCGGTTGTCTCTCGACCATTACCAGTAGTCTATTGTGGGGGTATCTTTGTGGATTTCTGTGGACCTCTCTAGCATTTTGCTTCTTTCTCTTCTCGTGTGGTCTTCATTTATCATGGTCTTTTATTCCTTGTTCTCCCTCTCTGTTCTTGATCCAGCTGGGATCTCCCGCTCCCCTAAGCTCTCTTTCTTTCGACGTTTGCCCTTCATTACTCCCACTCACGTCCATGTTGTTCATGTAGATCTCATCCATTTCTATGTCATTGGGCGATCCCTGTGTCTTTCTTGGGGTCCTGTTTTCTAGGTAACCTC
>CABHPQ010076664.1:0-12228 GCA_902168405.1 Peromyscus aztecus | reverse complement strand
TGTGTGTGTGTGTGTGTGTGTGTGTGTGTGTGTGTGTGTGTCTGTGTCCCCAAAGAGTCTAGCCTCTGCCCCCAAGGGCTGTAAGAGATTGCTCCGAAATGTCTTAAACTGTATGAACAATGAAGTACTCCGTGCCGAAAGGAGAAAAAGATTTGGAGGAAAGAACTACTAAACTCTGGGGCTTTCTGCAGACGGTTTTGACTCTTGCTGGAATAAAGATGCTGGTTTAGTTTGAGAAAATAGACACATCTTTGACAGGATTCAGTTTAGCCAAACACTTGTTCTGGAGAACTGAAAGCAATGGAATTCTAATACAACGCAGTACTAATTTCTCATGGAAACAATCCTCAGATCAACACCTGTTTAATACTCCCCACACTGCACTCTGCTTTTTGCTTCCGGCTTTGGCTATGAAAGCAGAGAATTTGTGGTCCTGCCCTTTCTTTTTTGTTTTGTTTCTGTTTTTTGTTTGTTTGTTTTTTGTTTTTGAGAGAGAGGATCTCTCTATTATGTAGCCTTTACTGTCTTGGAACTTTGCTCTGTAGACCAGGCTGACCTCCAACTCGGAGATCTTCCTGCTTCTGCCCGGGATTAAAACCATGTGCCCCATGTCCAACCTGTCCTGTCTTCCCTGTGAAATCGCCAACATTAATTAAAAAGCAAAACAAAAATAAATTAACAAACAACTTCTACCTCTCACTCAATAAACAATTACTGGGTGGTTGTTGGTTGGTTGTTTGGTTTGGTTGTTTGGTTGTTTGGTTTGGTTGTTTGGTTGGTTGGTTTGGTTTGTTTGGTTTTGGTTTGGCTGGGTTAGTTTTGTTTTTGTAACAAAGTATCCTGTAGCCCAGACTGGCCTAGAAGTCCCAATCCTCTGCCTCCTGAGAGCTGAGATTATAGGTGTATGTCCCCATGACTGGCTAGGCTTTGGTTCTTGAGACAGGCTCTTACCCTGTAGCCCAGGCTAGCCTGGAACACACAATGTAGCTCACGGGGCTAGCCTCCCTCCTCTTAACCAGGATACTATAGGTGTGAGCCAGCACATCCAGCCCAGGTAGTTTTTATAATTATCTCTAAAATAGCACATACTTTCCTAAACATCTAGGAAAAGTTCTTTGTAGTTGAATATAACTTCATGGTGGTAAAATTTCAGCTTATTTTTAGACTTAGTAGTGTCTTTATTGATTGTGTTTGCTGCTTTTGAAGTGAGCTAAATCTGTAATCTCTTTACTGAATACAGTAGTCCCCACTTAATCTGGAATTTCTATGATTCCAGTCACCTCTGGACAACTGCAAACCAAAAATGTTAAATGAAAAATTCCAGAAATAATTCACCAGTTTTCAATGGATTGCTATAATATATTTTTATAATTGTTCTACTTATCATTAGCTGCTAACTATGTCCAGCTTGTAAATTAAACCTAATTGATCTTATGTATAGGTAAACACATAGAGGATTCTATACTATTTTCCTTCAGTTCAGTTATCTGCTAAATACCTGGGAACCTATCTCCCAGATAAGAGTCTGGCTCTTGCAGCAAACCCAGGCCTAATTTCTAGCAGTCGTAGGGATTAGGCCTACAAGTATTTATCTAAAAGCTATCTCTTGGAAAACCTTGCCCTCCTCAAACAGCCAGGCCTCTGTCCCCTACTAGGAAAATCAGATTAATCTATTCCTCCCGCTTCTCCTCCTCCTCCCTTCTCACTCCTAGGGAACCTTCCACAACAGAAGGTTTTAGCTGCTGTTGCTAGGCAGACATGCCAACTTCTCTGTTTAGGTGAAAGCAAGTAACTCAGCTTCCATTACAAACAACCTAGATAGGAAAGTCCCTTAAAATAGGAATAGGGATACCTCAGTTGGCAAGGGTCCTTCAAAGTACCCTATAAAATATGATTTTTTTAAAAAGTTAAATTTGTTTCAATATTTCAACTAAAAATAAGTTAAAAACAGAGGTTGCTCAAAGTTCATTTTAACTATATAACTAAGCAAATACTTGACAGAAAAAGAAGGCCATCTCTGAGGAAACAACTATTTATAATAAAACTAACCTCATTTATGTTTTGAATTTCACAATTAGCTAGAAGTGAGATACGGAAGATAATGTGTCCCTTGAGACCAAGTCTATTTCAAAGAGATGTGGTAATTCACCAAGGGGAAAAAACAGATAGTGTGAGTTTTATTCCCAAATTAATAACTATTTATAAATTTTAGCCAGTAAATTAATCTCTCTTCCCTAATTTCACTGTTAAGTTTTAAAAAACATTACTACAGTCTTGAAATTAGTTAGAAATTAATTAAAAGATTGAATTAGATAGTATGTTGAAGTTTCTATGTGTATATAATTTAAATTTCAAGTTTAAAAATTAGAGCCAGGAAGTGGTGGCGCATACCCTTAATCCCAGCACTCAGAAGGCAGAGGCAATGAATCTCTGTGAGTTCGAGGCCAGCTTGGTCTACAAAGCAAGTTCGAAGACAGCCAGAACCATTGCACAGAGAAACCCTGTCTCAAAAAACAAACAAACAAACAAACAAACAAACAAACAAACAAACAAACAAAAAACTTTAGAAATTGAAGCCAGATGGTGGTTCTCACCTTCAACCCAACACTCAGGAGGCAGAAGCAACTATATATCTGTGAGCTAGAGGCCACTTTATTCTACATATTGCACTCCAGGCCACCAAAGACTATCTTTTTTTTTTTTTAATTTAATACCAAATGCTGTTTATTGAAGGAGGGAAGAGGTTTTAAATACAGGCTTACAGCACAATGGGAGAACCCCAGAGAGCAGAAGTTTGCTACCTATGAGACCTTGTCTCAAAAATAAGTAGTCAGGCAGTGGTGGAGCACACCTTTAATCCCAGCACTCAGGAGGCAGAGGCAGGCGGATCTCGGTGAGTTCAAGGCCAGACTAGTGACATAACAAGTTCTAGGCTACAGAGTGAGAAGGTTTCAAAACTGTTACTCAAGACAAACAATTTAAATGTTTTATAGTCATGTGCTTAGAAATCTAAGCCACTTAGTTTTATTTCCTTTTGGGGGGACTGGGGGTTCAAAGCAGGGTTTCTCTGTGCACCTCTGGCTGCCCACTCTGTAGACCAGACTGGCCTCAAACTCAGAAATCCACCTACCTCTGCCTCCAGTACGGGGATTAAAGGTGTGTGCCACCACACTCGGCTTACTAGTTTATTTATCTTTAATGCGGAATGGCCAGAAATTTAAATTCTGCCTGTTTCTCCACCACTAATATACTACTAAAATGAATCACTTTGTGTAAAATCATTGGTTCGCAGCATACAATAAACACTCAGTAATTCCTCCATCTCTATTTTCCTCTGTAATTTTTGTGCAGTGAGATAGGGGTCTCACTATGCATCCCTCACTGGCCTGGCACTTACTTTGTAGACCCAGCAAGCCTCTAATTTGCAATAATCCTCCTGTCTCTACCTCCTAAATGCTAGGATTGCAGGTGTGTACCACTCTCTTAGCTAGGGATTTTATTGCTGTGAAGAGACACCACGATCACGGCAACTCTTATAAGGAAAACATATAATTGAGGGAGCTTGCTTACAGTTTCAGAGGTTCAGTCCATTATCATTATGGCTGGGAGCATGGCAGACATGGTGCTAGAGAGGTACCGGAGAGCTCCACATCTTTCAGGAAACAGGAAATCAACTGAAACAATGGGTGGTATCCTGAGCATAGGAAATCTCAAAACCCGCCCCCACAGTGACATACTTCCTCCAACAAGGCCACACCTCCTAATAGTGCTACTTCCTATGAGATTATGGAAGCCAATTATATTCAAACTACCACAATCACCATCTGCAGCTCAATAAACACTTTTTAAAATTCATTTTTTTTTCTGATGCAAAACACACAGGGGTTTATTGATAACAAGGTGGGTTGCTGTCTGATTGTTCTTTGCTTTATATCTAGTATCCACTTATGAGTGAGTACATATCATGTTTGTCTTTCCAGTATGTGTATCATTAAAATCATTATTTTTTTGATTATGCCAAGCATAGTGGGTAATACCTTTAGTACTTGGAAGACTGAGGCAAGAGAAATGCCCCAAGTTTGAGGCCAGCCTAGGCTATAGAGTAGGATTCTGTCTTGACAACAACAACAAAAAGGCAAATAATGATGATAAATTGAGTGGTGGCACATCCTTGTAATCCAAGGACTCAGGAGCAGAGGCAGGAGGATCTCTAACTGAAGCCTGGCCCAGGCTATATACACAGCAAGACTCTGTCTAAAACAAACAGAAATCAACCAAACAACTGAAAGCAAAATAAAACAAAAATCAATGACAAGGCCTTAACTACAGTTAGTACTTATTGCTGTTCTTAATAGGGTCTTGTATAACCAAGGCTGGCCTAAAGCTCACCATGTAGCTGAGGTGACCTTAACACCCGAGTCCCCTGCCCCCACCTCTCAAGTACCATTTTATAGGTCTGCAGCACCACATTTATTGACAATTTTGTTCTTACCTTGAACTCTAAAAGAGACCAATGCTATATTTAGATATACACAAATCTGTTAATGCCTTGTGAGTTTTTCAACATGTTTTCTAATATACGTGTGCTTTACTGTGTTCCGTCTTTGGTTTAAAGACTAAAAATGGAAAATGAATTTCAGGCTGCTAGTGGGAATGCAAGAAGGTACAGCGGCCATGAAAATCAGTGTGAAAGTGTGATTATTCAATGGGAACTATCCCCCACAGGTTGGACTTGAACACTTCATCCTCAGTTGGTGGTGCTCCTTGGGGAGGTGTAAATTACAGGAGTGGGACTTTGAGAATAAGAAACCACAGGCCAGTCCCCACCCTTTCTCTTTCTCTCCCTTACACCCTCACCTTATCCCACCTCTGCCATAGCTGTTCACCCACCATGACAAACTCTTCATTCTTCTGGAACCCTAAGCTAAAACCAGGCCATGGTGTTTTTAGCACAGCAACAGAAAGCAAATCAATCCAGGAGGTTACAAAGGAAAACAAAACTAAACAAAAACCTAAAAATAGAACTACTTGTATGATCCAGCTTTAATAACCTAGTTAGAGAAATACAAGATACACATTTGAACAATCAAAGTACGGAATGTAACAGGGGTATGGGTGGTCATCTAGGAGGGGTACCAAACTCATCCCCTTGAACGGACAAAGAATTGAATGTCTGGGAAAGATCCGAAAAGGGAAAATAACCTTTTATTCCCTTTAGATAGGAGGGTTCTGAGTCTGGGACTCCAGTTGGATATTTCACATCCCCCCTCCCACTCCTGGATTCTCCCATTTCCCTATTGGGCTAGGTTAGATACTGGCCCCTGTGCCTCCCCACCCTTTCTCCTCACAATGTCTTTTGGGAACAAGAAGCTGCCATCTGGGAGAAGAAGGGAGCACTTTGACTTTGTCTACTTCTGTCCTTCTAACTCTCCTTTATAGAATGCAAAGAAACTGTAAAGTTTGCGAGAGTTAAACATCTTCTCTTTAATGTTTTAGAATGTTCTGACATGTGAGAATACTTTGACAGGTCTCAGTTTGAGGCATCAAGGGGATGAAAGAAGATCATTGAAATAATGCTTCAGGGAGATATCCTAAGCAATTATACTAAGGACATATGAAACTGATGGTGTCTGTCACACCCTTCATCTCTGAGTCCAGTCCAAAGCCAGGCACAAATCAAATGTGTAAGTAAGACCTAAAGGGTTGCCTTAGGTTTAGCATAACAATCTTTAACAGACACAGCCCAAATAGAATTTCTAGAGCCATATCCTTGTAGAAGTAATTTCCAAAGAGCTATTAAAACAAACAAACAAACAAAAGGTTTCTGAGCCATACATGAAACTGTTGCTAAACCGTCCTGCCTTTCTAGAAAGTCTCCAGCCCCACACTGAGCAGTCTGAACTTCAACTGACCCCTAAGAGAGTTATCTCTTGGTGAGAGTAAACAGACTGCCTTAATGAAAGAGTCATTAGTCAACGGCCAGCATTCTAGGCACTTCCCTAAACAGTGTCAAAGAGAGAGCGTTTCCACTTTCCCCAGGCCAAATGCACTGGAATGTCCTGGCCTATTCCTTATGCTAGTTTGCTAGGTCAGCCTTACCAAACAGCTCTACAACTAGACAACATAAACAGTTTTCTTGTATGTTAAAGTGAAGGTCAGCAGCTTAGACCTTCAGAGGCCAATCTCCTTGGCTTGCAAATAGCCACTAACTCACGTCTCACTCACAGGTCTGTGGGATCTGTCCCAATCTCTTCTTTTGGATTAGGGCCCACCCACATGACCTCATTTTACCTTAACTATTTATTTATTTTGGTTTTTCGAGACTGGGTTGCTCTGTGTAGCCAGGGCTGTCCTGGAACTTGTTCTGTAGACCAGGCTGGGCTTGAACTCAGAGATCCATCTGCCTTTGCCTCCTGAGTGCTGGGATTAAAGGTTTGCATTACCACTGCCTGGCTGCCTTAATTATTTTTTTAAAGGTTCTATCTGCAACTACCTTGTCTGAGATACTGGGAGTTAGAGCCTCAGCATACTGATGGAGGGTGTACTTCATTCCGCAGCAACTACATTTTCCCACCTTAAGGCCTCTGTCACGTAAGTGTCCACTGAGGGGACCCTTCGGAGATGTGAATAAATACGGATTTCTGTTGTTGTTTTCTCAAGACAGGGTTTCTCTGTGTAGTTTTGGTGCCTGTCCTGGATCTTGCTCTGTAGCCCAGGCCGGCCTCAAACTCCCAGAGATCTACCTGCCACTGCCTCCTGAGTGCTGGGATTAAAGGCGTGTGCCACCACTGCCCGGCAAGGTTTTCTTTTTATTTTATGTGTACATATGTATCGATGTGAATGTATATATCTGGGTGCCCAGGAGACAAAAAAAAAAAAAAAAAAAGGTACCTAGAATTTCAGGCCATGGCTGGGAACCAGATTCTTGAAGAACAGGAATGCCTTTTACAGATGAGCCATCTCTCCAGCCCCTGGACTTCTTTATTATGATCCCTGTCTCTTCAAAGCATTTCAGGAGCCCGGCAGGAAAATATGCCTCCAGCAGAAGCCTATCGAACATTCAGCTTGTGCTTGCTACTTCCATTTATTGCTCTCTGTTTTCCTCGAGGTTTGGATCAAGTCTTCTTTAAATGTCCCCATCTTCTCCCACCTGTGCTGTCTGTTCTGCAAGCCTGCTAGGCCAGTCCCTTTCCCACAGGCCAGGGCAGCGATGGTGACAGGATATATCTCTAACATCCCCGGAGGAGGTGCAAACCTCACAGAAAGAGCCAGAGTCCTTATGCATCTTGTTTGTGGTTTTTCCGTTGTCAATCTCAACAGACAAAAGGGCTGAGTCCAGACCCTTGTTCTCCTACCTACTCATAGGTTCTCATACCTATGACTATGTAATTTTACTTTTATTTAAGATTTTTCTTTCATGCTTATATGTATGTAGGGGAGATATATGTGCATGTACCTGCACGTCCTTGGAAGCCAGAAGAGAGTGTCAGCTCCACATGGCTCTGGGGTTGAAAGTTGTCTCAGGGAGGTGCTGAGGATGGAACTCTGGTCCTCTGCAATAGCTGTACATAATCTTTACCGCTGAGCCACCTCTCCAGCCCTGCTATATGATTTTGTTACTTAGAAATGTGATTAAAAGTTCATTTTAGAAAAGTTGAATTCAAGCCAGGTGGTGATGGCACACATCTTTAACCCCAGCACTTGGGATGCAGAGGCAGGCAGATCTCTGAGTTTGAGGTCAGCCTGGTCTGGAACCGAATGAGTTCCAGGACAGCCAGCATTACATAGAGAAACCCTGTCTCGAAAAATAAACCAAAAAAAGTTGAATTTTTTATAATAAAATAAGTATTATAATATGTATTTTATGGATATTAAAATGAGAAAATACATGTAATACATTGTCTGACATCTGTTAGGTACTTGATTGGGAGGTTTTTTTTTTTTAGATTTATTTATCTATTATGTATACAGAAGAGGATGCCAGATCTCATTACAGATGGTTGTGAGCCACCATGTGGGTGCTGGGAATTGAACTCAGGACCTCTGGAAGAACAGCCAGTGCTCTTAACCTCTGAGCCATGTCTCCAGCCCTAGACAGATTTTTCTAATGCTCTTGGTTTACAAATACTAGATAAAATTTTAAAAAAGGTAAAATTAAAAAAACCTAAGAGCTTAACCACAATTGTATGTGAAGAACAGAATAAAGCCTTAACTTTAAAAAAAAATTTTTTTTCAAGTGGCCTTAGGGAGCATCTCACAGCAGCTAGGTACTGAAGTTCCTTCACTTCTTGACTTTCAAAAAAGAGGGCTGAATTTGCCTTCTGTCAATCCTAATTTCTTTTCAAATGCATTTGCATGTAGGTGGAGTTTTCCTGTCCCAACTGATCGCCTGCTCCCAAATAACCAGCAGCTGCTCCCCAAATAACTGACTTGGAGACTTTTTGTTTGTTTGTTTGTTTTTCAAGACAGGGTTTCTCTGTGTAACAGTCCTGGTTGTCCTGGAACTTGCTTTGTAGACCAGACTGACCTCGAACTCACAGAGATCCTCCTGCCTCTGCCTCCCAAGTGCTGGGATTAAAGGCGTGTGCCACCACCGCCCGGTCCTGACTTGGAGACTTAATATAAATTATAAATCCTCAGCCAATACCTCAGGCTTGTTACTAGCTAACTCTTACATTTAAATTAACCCATATGTTTTATCTATGCTTTGCCACGTGACTCATGGCTTGTTACCTCATTTTCTACATGTCCTGCTTCCTCAGTGGCTGGCTGGTGTCACCCCTGACTCTACCTTTCCTCATCCCATCATTCTCAGTTTGGCTTTCCCGCCTAACTTTATCCTGTTCAGCTACTGGCCAATCAGCTTGTTTATTAAACCAATCATGGTGACATATTCACACAGTGTACAGAAGGATTATTCCATAGTGTTGGTATTAGTTTTATTCTCTTGAGTTTAGGGGTTACCCTATGGTTGGCTTTAATGATAGCAGTAACATAGCCTTCTTTAGTCTAGAACAATGAAGTGTCTCCTTTTATTCAACAGGAGTAGCAGAATTAGGAGAAAAGTCAGTGGATCTGTTAGTGTAGCTGCATGTATCCATATGTATGGTTATGCTTGGAATTTTACAAACTAGCAATTTAGTGACCTATTTCCTACTGTTGTAGAAATGAAGCAATGTTTCTGTGTTGGAAAGATGGAAAGATGTGAACATTCGTAAGTTTGGGACTATCCAGATTCTGACTCCTTCTTCCTTCCACTGAGAACTCTCTACTTGGGAAATGCAAGGGGTAGTAAGATGTCATCTTCCATTACAGGAGTCAGAAGTCCAGACACTTGTCTGGCTTTCTCCAGTCACCTATTTAATACCCAATACACTCTCAGGCCAGTGTAAGAGAAAGTGATCGGAGCTTGGTTAACTATATGTCCTTGGTTTGAACTTTGAATCTGCAGTGAGTTACAGGAAAGTGAGTAGAAATCATCCCACAGCAGATAGGTACCCAGAGATTAGCAAGAAGGCCACTGGCCAATGGCTGTAATGCCTGGAGTCATGCTCAGTATCAGTGACATCAGACCATTTCAAGGCCGACTTTGGTTCCCTCACTTCTTAACTTTCAAAACCACTTGTTACTCAATCTTTTTCCAGTAAATTCCCCTTTTGCTTACGTTAGGCACTGGGATAGTTTAACATATACAAGGAAAAGGGCAGAAACCAAGAGGCTACAGAAATAATGTATTTTTCCATTTCTTATAGAGTTACCTTTTTCTCAGCTTAATGGAATCGTCTATATTTTCCTATCTGTGCTCTGATTTTCACGACCATACTTATCAGCCTTGAAACTTAAAGCTCCATCTGGATTCATTTCACTGTAACTGAAATGAAGGTATCCCAAATTACATGTTTCCCCTGTGAACTTAGCTGATTGATTATCTCCAAATATAATAAGCACTCCTCTCACAATTTGATTTGAATTTTTAATTCATCAGGCAAGATTATTTAGTGTCTAATTTAAAAACCAATATTGCAGATTTCTCACAGGGAGAAGAGCCGTTGGAATCTCTCTTTGCTGAAGATCATTACAAGCACAATGTGCTTCCTATTCCTTTTGCCAACAAGAAATTTCTTAATCAAGCACTTCATCTGGGGCAATCAAATGTTCTTCATTAAAATTACATGCAAAAAGATTCGTTTTTAAGTTTTTGCAAAAATATTTAAATTGCCAAATTGAAATGTTTGTCTATAGTTCTTTTGTGCAGAGAGTTGAAACCTTGTTTCTGTAACATCTCATCAAAGCCATGGCTGTTCTCTAGTGAGCGCATTCAAAAAAAATCATAGAAATTGATTTTTAAGATATGGCCTTGCTATACAGCCCAGGCTGGTCCAGGACTCACTCCTACCTCAGACTCCAAAGTGCTGACATTACATGTTTGTGTCACCATATGCCTTAGTTACTTTCCTACTGACCTGACAAAACACCATGACCAAGGCAACTTTGCTGTGGGATGTCTTTCTGTATGCTGTGAATATGTGTTGCCCTGATTGGTTGATAAATAAAGCAGTATGGCCAATGGGGAGGCAGAATAAGGTTAGGTGGTACATTCCAACTGGAGGGAGAGGAAGAGGAAAGGAGAGGCAGAGAAGACACTGCGAACTGCCAGTGGGAGAAGCAAGATGTGAAAATACCAGTAAGCCACAGTCACGTGGCAACTTATAGATTAATAGAAATGGGTTAATTTAAGATATAAGAGCTAGCTATCAAGCCATAGGCCATCCAGTTCGTAATTGATATAAGCCTCCGTGTGTTTACTTGGGCCTGAGCAGCTGCAGGACCAGGCCAGACACAGGTAAACGTCCAGCTACACAACTTATTAAAGAAAGCATTTAATTTGGGGATCACAGTACCAGAGGGCTAGAGTCGATGACCATCATGACCCTTGTGGCAGCAGGCAGGCAAGAACAGTGCTGGAGTATTTTTTTAAAAGATTTATTTATTTGTATTTTATGTATATGAGTGCCCTATTTGCATGTATTCCTGCATGACAGAAAGGGACATCAGATAGAAGAGTGTAGACAAATTGCTAAATGGTCTTATTAATAAAAAACCCGGAGCCAGATATTGGGATTAAAACCTGAGAGATCAGAGGAATAGGAAAAGCCACACCAACCTCACCTTACCAGCCCTCGGTCTCCAAGGAGACTGTATACCCATGCCTATATGCCTTTCTGTCCCTGCCATCTCACTTCCTCCCTCCACCCAGCTATATCACTTCCTCTCCTGCCCAGCTCTGTCACTTCCTGTCTGTCTGTACAGACAGACCTCCAGAACTTTGTGGTTAACTAGTGTTTGAATTTAAGGCATGTGCCACCATGCCTGGCTATGTTCCCAGTGTGGCCTTAGACTCACAGAGATCCAGATGGATCTCTGCCTCCCGAATGCTAGGATTAAAGGTGTGTGCTATCATTGCCTGACTTCTATGTTTAATATAGTGACTGGCTTTTTATTCTGATCTTCAGATAAGCTTTATTGGGGTGCACAAATAAAATATCACCACAGAAGAGGGATTAGATCCCATTACAGATGGTTGTGAGCCACCATGCAGTTGCTGGGAATTGAACTCAGGACCTATGGAAGAGTAGCCAGTGCCCTTAACCACTGACCCATCTCTCGAGCTCCCAGCAGCTGAAGTCTTCTATCTTGATCCACAAGTGCAAGGTAGAGAGAGCTAACTGAAATGGCTTTTGAAATTCCAATGCCCACCTCCAGTGACACCTATCTTCCAATAAGAAGCCACACCTCCTAATCATTCCCAGACAGCCACAATGAGGTCTGAGAGACAAAAGAGGGATGAGATTTGCTTGTTGAGGAAATAATTTTGTAACTAGAGAATAATAGAAAGTGTATTGGGCTGGGCGGCGGTGGTGGCACACGCCTTTAATCCCAGCACTCCGGAGGCAGAGGCAGGCGGATCTCTGTGAGTTTGAGGCCAGCCTGGGCTACAGAGTGAGTTCCAGGAAAGGCACAAAGCTATACAGGGAAACCCTGTCTCGAAAAAACAAAAAAAAAAGTATTGGAAGCAAATGAGTATGTGAGAAGATCTTTATCACTCCATTTCTTGAAAATCTCTCTTCCTTTGACTCAGGAAATTGCACCTGGTTTTTGTCCTACCCTTGGCCCACTACTCTGTGTGTGTGTGTGTGTGTGTGTGTGTGTGTGTGTGTGTGTGTGTGT
>CABHPQ010076661.1:9922-54420 GCA_902168405.1 Peromyscus aztecus | reverse complement strand
CAAAGTTCCTCTGTATCATTGGGGCATCTATCTTCAGCCTACAGACTGAGAGTTTCTGGCATACTTTTCAATGAAGCAGGAAATTTGAAGAACTGTTCTACCTATTGGCAAAGTTCATCAGTCAGTTTTTCTGTGACCTGCAGAATGTCTGGCAGTTTCTTCTGTGAAGTAGGAACCTGAAGGACCATCTCATCTCATTTTGGCATAGTTCAGTGGTCACCTTCCTATGGGTCCTGCATGTCTAGTTTATCAAGCAGTCAAGGCAAGAGCAGTTTCTTGCCCAAATGGCTAGCCTTTTCCACATTGTAAACAAACTCCATAACGAGTTTCCTCAATGCCCATCATCCTCTTTGAAGTAGTTGGTGCTGCCAGGAGCAGATGTGTCTCACTGTCCAGAAAAGTCTAAGTTCTTTTTTTTTGAGACAGGGTTTCTCTGTGTAGCTTTAGAGCCTGTCCTGGAACTCTCTCTGTAGGCCAGGCTGGCCTCGAACTCACAGAGATCTGCCTGCCTCTGCCTCCCGAGTGCCAGGATTAAAGGCGTGCACCACCACCACCCGACAAGTCTAAGTTCTTAAAACATTTTAAATGCCATATTCTGTATGTCTTTGAAGGGTTTGAAAATTACCTATCTGAAATATAAATCTGTATATGTAGATAAGTTAACTAACATGAATATAAGTTTTACTATCAAGATGACTATTAAGTTGTATTTTTAATTATATATTACATTTTTAAATGAGCTGCATAAACATAAACAACCCTAAACAAGAGTATAAATATACATACAGTCTAACAAAATTGACCTCAAATTTGTATCAATAAACCAAAATCTATATCAATGTAAAGTATTTTGAGATTAACAGTTGTAGGGTTTTTTTTTGGATTAAAGTACATTCAATAATCTACCTTTTTCTCATCATTTCTATGTCATATCCCCCTTTAAATAAAAACAAATATTCATAAACAATATTTTGGGAATTTGGGCATAGTTTTTTATTACTACTTCCTACTGATTGGGGGCACTGGCAATCTTATGGGGATCCTGAGAAAATTTAGGATTATGGTTAAATCTTGACTGTAGTAGTCTGTGAGGCTGCATCATCTCATCCAGTTGCCTTGAAGTTGTTCTGCATGTTGGATCATCTGGGCCATCACTACCATTGGAGACCTCTCAGGGGTCTTCCCTGATGGAACCATATTAACCAAGAAGGAATCCACAGATTCTAATCTTCTGTGGAGACAAAAGCAGAACCTCTTTTCCAAAGCAACATATCCTTAGATCCAAATTTTGAAGTCAAGATACCATATATATATATATTAGTTTCACTTAGTAGCACCCAAAATCAAATGTCTCTTTGCAGTTAAAAATCCCAAAGACAACACAATAATATACAGTATTCAGAATCTCTGTTTATTTTCCATCTTTACGTAGCTTTTTTTGTTCTATTTGTTTAAGGACTTTCTCTACTCTCTTTCTTTTCTCTCTCAAGCCTACGTATATTTTTAAACATCTTGTAACCCTATTAGAGGGTTTTTTCCATATTAATCTGTCTTTATTGTATATCTTTAATCCTTTTCTGACCAGGAGAGTTAAGCTGCATGGTTAGGATGAAAGCATGGCTTTGGCTGCTGCCCTGTCCCACTTGGTTTTTCAATATGGTGCAGGTACTAATGAGTCAAACTTATCTCCCCGTTTGTGAGAAGCAGTATTAAGTAGCATGTAGCTGTGTTTTCAAGCCTGAGGCTGTGTTCTCAATCCCACAGGCAGTGGCTGGGATAAGCCTCTCTTTATCACAGCCTGTGAGAGACTTTGGGAGTCCCCCATGTTGCTGCTGAATACTGCTACAGGGGGATGCTTCTCTGTACCTCGGCCGCAATGAGCAACATGAACTAGGAAGCTGCTCTTGGCTCCATTCTAGAATCTCTTCTTAAGCTCTCTCAGGTTTTAGATGGAAACTCTTGCCAACACATCTGGGCACCAATTGTAGTTGGACGAATCTTTCCCGCCCACCGGTACCCGAATAACCAGAGGCTTAATATTAATTAAAAACTGTTTTATCTATGGCTCAAGCTTCTTGATAGCTAGCTCTTTCATCTTAAATTAACCCATTTCTATTAATCTGTGTATTGCCACAGCCATACCGGTCTGTTGGCATGTTGCTCCTTGGGTGCCACTCTGGTGTCTCCCTCTCATTGCACACTTCTTCAGCTCTATCTTCAGTTTGAATGTACCACCTAACCTTATCCTGCTTCACCATTGACAGAACAGCTTTATTTATCAACTAATGGAAGCAACACAGATTCACAGGTACAGAAAGATATCCTGCAGCAAGACTGCCAAGTCATAGACAAGAGAAAAACCCACATAATTACAAGTATTCTTAAAAAAAAGAATGTGTCCCCAAATCTGAGCCATGAAGAACATAGGGTGATTGGGAATAAGAGGGAGTATTATAGCTCTTCATTGCTTGCTGAGTGCAACTGAGTCAGTGTACTTGCCATTTGATTACTGTCACTTGGTAATGCAAAATCATATGTACAAATGAAGGCAATTTCTCCTTTGTACTAACCTTTCACTCCTATGTAACATACATATACACAGATTTGCATTTTATAAATCCATTTTCTAGCAGAAATAAACTACATAAGATGAGTAGATATAGTCTCTTTGGCCTTTGACAGTATAGAGGAAGTGGTAACAACCACTTGACTACTATGAATCTGTCTTTTTGTGGTTCAATGTTAACTACATACATTTTGTTCCCCTTTGCTCCCATCTCATATGTTTAATCAAATGGCTGTGTCTTTGACTTCCAGTGTTAATAGTAATGAAATATTTTTTTTACTCCTTTTAGGTTTTTTTCTTTTCTTTCTTTTTTAAAATAATTCAAGGGAGAGATTTATTATTTTTGTTCTAGTAAAATTTATATAGCATAAAATTTATCACTTAAAAATACACAATGTAATAATATTAAGAATGTTTACAATATTGGACAAGTATCACCACTAGTTTATTTCCTGAAATTTTTACCACCTCTAAAAGAAACCCTGAACACATTGCATAGGTACTTCTCATTCCCCTTACCCTCAGCTCCTATGGAGAACTAATGTACATTATGAATCTGTGGATTTGACTATTCTGGAGTTATCAGTAATGAATTAATTCAGTAGGTGGAGTTTGGCTTGTGGCTTCTTTCACTTAGCCTTGAAAAAATGTTTTCAAAGCTTTCATCCATGTTATATCATTTATCAATGTTTCATTCCTTTTTATGGATGAGTAATAGCCATGGTATGGTCATGACACTTGTTTTAGTCACTGTTCTTTTGCTGTGAAGAGACAGCATAACCAAGGCAACTCTAAAAGAAAGCATTTAATTAGGGACTTGCTTACAGTTTCAGAAGATTTAGTCCATTATCATCATGGCAGGGAGCATGATGGCACACACAAAGCTGGAGCAGTAACTGAAAGCTACATCCTGATCTACAGACAGAGGGAGAGGGCAGGGAGAAGGAGAGACAAAGAGACTCTGGCCTGGCATGGACTTTTGAAACCTCAAAGTCCACCCCAGCAACATACCTCCTCCAACAAGGACACACGTCCTAATCTTTCCAAACACTTCACCAACTAGGGACTAAGCATTCAAATCTATGAGCCTATGGGGGCCATTATGATTCAAACCACCACAGCACTTGTGTTAGTCAGTTCATCAGTTTGTGTTCATTTTGGCTGTTTTCACTATTTGTTGTGAACTATGCTGCTACTAATATTTGGCTACAAGATTTTGTGTGGCATGTGTTTTTAGTCCTTCTGGCTAGATAACTAGGAGTGGAATTTCTAGATCACTTCTAAATCCTTCTAGAATCTCTTTCAAATTTTCAGGCTGCTTTGTTTTTTATTTTGTTTTGTTTATTTTAATTATGTTGTGCATGGTATGTGTTCTTGTATGTAAGAGTGTTTGCATATATGAGGGAGTATGTGTGCAGACATTTGTGTTTGTACAAATAAAGGCCCATTGAAGTTGAATAACTTCATTGATCACTCTCACCTCTCTGTCTATCTGTCTCTCTGTCTCTGTCTCTCTGTCTCTCTGTCTCTCTCTCTTTCTCTCTCTCTCTCTCTCTCTCTCTCTCTCTCTCTCTCTCTCTCTCCATTATTCTTGTCATTACCTATTTCTGTTCATCATTCCTTTCTCCTCACTTCCTGTGCTATTTTTTTGGATTCTGTATTCACCTACCTTTTGTATTTTATTGAAAAAGTTGATGACCTTTAAACAGCCAATTAATTTTTATCCTTTTTCTCTAGTAGATAACTACTGTAGCTGTGGTATGAAACATGATCAATCCAGGGAAATTTCTTTCCTTCTTTCTTTTTGAGATTGTATTGTATTTTAATTACATAATTTCTTCCTTCCATTTCCTCCTTCCAAACCCTTCCATATACTGCTCCCCACTCTCCTTCAAATTTATAGCCTCTCTTTTCTTCAGTTGGTATTTCATCCATATTTATGTATTTGTATTTACATTTGTATTCCCAAATATAACCTGTTGAGTCCAAAAAATGTCATTTTTGCAATGCTGACCATTTGATACTGGAAAATTAATTTGTATGCTCCTCCTTTGGGGTAGAGGCATCTCTCTCTCCCAGCTTTACTCAGTCACCTGTAGTTCTTTGTGTATGGTGGAGACTTTGTGAACTTTTCCCCTGTGTATTTTGGCATGTTCATTGGTGTCCTCCTTGTTCAAATCAAGTAGGCCAGTCATGTTGGTGAGACTCTATGGTTGTAGCTTCTGCCTGTTAGCATGTAGTGAGGATTGGGGGGTTGATAAAGTAGAAGGGAGATAAGAAAGGGTGGAGGAATATAATTGTTAAAAGTTTCACATATTTAAAACAAAATAAAATTGTTAGACTTGATAGTTCGTTTTTATAATATCAGCACTTGGGAGACTGAGATAGGAAGATTGGGGGCTCAAGGCCAGCTTGGGGCAAACAATGAGTCCCTATGCCAACAAACAAAACAACTTTGCCTGTGTAAGATCTAAGGTTAATTCTTTGGCATCTCCAAACAGACACTGACATTTTGGTGGGCACAGTGGCACACACCTTAATCTCAGAATTTGGGAAGCTGTCTTAGTTAGGGTTTCTGTTGCTGTAAAGAGACACCATGACCACAGCAAGTCTTATAAAGGAAAACCTTTAATTGAGGCTGACTTACAGTTCAAAGGGTTAGTTCATTACCATCATGGCGGGAAGTATGGTGGCATGCAGGCAGACGTGGTTCTAGAGAAGGAGCTGAGAGTTCTGTATCAGGATTGGTAGGCATTAGGAAGAGAGAATAAGGCATGCTGGGTCTGGCTTGAGTAATTGAGAACTCAGAGCCTATCCCCAGTGATATACTTTCTCCAACAAGGCCACATCTACTCCAACAAGGCCACACCTCCCAATCGTGTCACTCCCTATGAGCCTATGTGGACCATTTTCATTCAAACCACCACAGAGGCAGAGGCGGGGGATTTTTGAACTGAAAGACATCTTGTTGAGTTCCAGGCCAGCAGGGGCTACATAGTGGCACCCTGTCTCATAAAAAGAAAAAAACAAACAAAACCCCAAACACTTTGTTTGGGATCCAAAGCTACCCAGAGGTATAAAGATACTGTACTGTTGGCCTCTGGTTAATAGTTTATTTTACTTTATCACCATTGTTCTATCATTAGTATCAATTTTATTGTTCCTGTGCAGATTGGTAAATATTGTCAAAGGACATGTCTACTGCTGATCACTAGACCCTCTATCTACACTGACAGCTTTCTTAGACTCCTTTAATTATCTATGATCTCTATTTATATCACTTTTCTCATACTCCCAGTCTTTAGACTCTTTCTAAAATATGCAGTGTTAAACATTTTTTTCAAGAAAATGTTACTTGTCGTTTTGCTTTAGGTTAGCCATATGAATTGCTTTTCACCAATAGTTTGATTTCCTGTATAAGAACAAAGCTTTTAGGAATATTATGGCCTTCTCTAATGATAGAACACAGAGCTCTTCGGCAGATGTTAGCTGGCCCATCACAAAGGTGGAAAAGGCAGCAGCTACTTCAGAATAATTCTTCCACTTGTTTTCCATATCCAAAAAACCCTTAGGACTGGAGAGATGGCTTAGTAGTTGAGAGCACTTGCTGCTTGTCCCAAGGACCTGAGTTCAGTTCCCAGTACTCATGTCAGGCAGGTCACAAATGTCTGTAACTCTAACTCCAGGAGATTCAATTCCTCTGGCCTCCATGAGCTCCTGTACTAACATGCCCATACTCAAATATAAAAACAGCACCGTGACACCCACACACATACACAATTTAAAAATATTTTTAAAAAGAAACCTTCACTATTATAATGATGTTTCTGAATCTAGATGATGTTTCACAAAGTTTTCTCTAAGGAAAATGACTTTATGGGGTGGTAATTAGGGAAAATATTTGTATGGTCAAGTATATTTGGGAGTTTCAGGATTAAACTTCAAAAGGCTACTTTCAGTGCAATAATTCTCATAACCATTAGTATATTAACATGCATTATAAATCAGAGACATGTAGGGTACAGTGTTTCCCAAACTTGGTCAGCCATAGGGATCATTATTTTGTAAAACACTTTGTAGGATTAGTGTTCTTAGATATATATTTTAGAACGTGTTAAATTATGTCACTCAATTACTGGAAGCTATGTATATTATAGCAATGATTCATTTGGGGGCTGAGGATGCAGTTCAGATTTTAGACTCTTTGCCTAACCTGCATAGAGCACTGAGTTTGAGCTCCAGCATCACATAAAACTGGGTGAGGTATCACATGCTTGTATCTTAGCAGGAGGTAGGAGGATCAGAAGCTCAAGGTTATCCTCAGCCACAAAGAAAACTTGAGACAAGTTTGAAAGAGTAGTAACTGTTTGTTTGTTTGGGATAAGGCTTCATTCCTATACCCTATTTCTGTACCCTGCAATTCATTGTGTAGCCAATTGGCTTCAAACTCATGGTAGTTCTCTACCTCAGCCAGCTACGTACTTCGATGAAATAGATGAGCCCAATTTTATAGAGAGTATCTTGGTGTGGAAGTGTTCCTTAGCATAATAGGCTATTTTTCCACAAGTCTTTAAATAAGTACTCTATATAGTTGAACATGCTTAAGGGCAACCTTGAGGAACATGATAAAATGTTGATTGTCAGGCCCCACACTAAAAATTCTGATTCTCTTTCACACATTTAACCCAGAGACTCTATTAATTTTATCACTTGGATTTGGAAAAGGCAGTAAAGTAATTGCCTCCAGGAGAGACTCTGGGAAAGGAGCTCAGGAGAACTCAGAGAGCAGCAGCCCTTGGTAAAGATTGCACTGGAGAGAAGACCCTGTGAATCTTCAAAACGCTGTGGGCACTGTAGCATTTCCCTGTGACTCAGCCTGCAGTGGTATGCTTACAGTGTGTCTGGCCTGCCTCCCCCTGCCTTTTCAGCACTCTCCTCACCCGAAGACTTCTCTTCTGCCATCGTGCACTTCAGAGGCCCTGGTGGTCATGTCCAGAAAGCAAGACCCTCCATGGGGAGCTCCCCCTTCTACCCCACCCATTGTTCATGACTTGTTGTTGGCCAGAAATGAATGGCATTTCTCGGAATTAGCCCAGGAATTTCTGCTGATAAACAAATGAAACTCTCAAAGGGAAAAGCAATCAACATAGTTTGAAATAAAATCAGTGTTTTCAACTTAGTCTGTTTTCAACTTGGTTTGAAATAAGAGTCACATCTAGGGTATTTTAAGGAATGGATTAGTGAAATGTCCTTGAGTGGGTTTTCATCCTAGCTGCAGGCCTAACCCTTCAACTAGGGCCTGACTCATGCTGCAGTATGCAGAAGAGGTGTTAGTACATTGATTTCCTGTGATCTGTGCTTCCAAGTCCTGTTAAGCCAGCACCTCAGCCTCACTCATCCTCATTTCCCTGCCAGGTTCTGACACCTAAGGTTTTCACCATTTCAGTGTCATTCTTTCCATGGAAACCTAGATTTCTGATCTATTAATTCATCTGTCATGTGTGTGATATATGTATGTGTTCATATGAGTATGTGCACATGGGTGGGTATGCATGTGTGTACATGCGTATTTGTGTGTGTAGGGCAGAGGTTGATGTCAGGTGTCTTCCTCCACCCCTGTCCACCTTCCTTTTTGAGATTGAAGAAGGAGCCTTACTGAATGAGTCAGGCTCTCCCTTTACTCAGAAGCCAGTGCTGCAGAGCACCGGGCCTCTGCTTAACAACAGGGAGTTCTCTATTCATGGCAGAGCACATAGTAGTTTCTAGGATATGTTGCCAGCTCTCAACTTTTACTTTGGGGTTAATTTAAAACCAATATGTGCTCAAAGTAACCAAATATCCTTGCTATCTGTTGCCTAGAGCCAAAGAGTTTCAGTTCAGGGTTTTGGATACAAAATAACTATAACCTAAAAGGGTTGCCAGATTATTTGCAGCCACTAAGATAAATAACAGCCCTTATTAGAATGATTTTTTTTCTGATTTTTGTATTTAGATTTTTACACTGTCAGCTGTTCCCTAAAAGTGATTTTTTTAAACTGGCAGACATAGGGTGTCAGCAATCAAAAATCTGTTCCAAAATACACCTCCTCTCTGTATTTGGCCATCCAAGTATTCTATTTTGTCAATGTCTTGATGTGTTTACTGTCCCTTTTCTTTGGGCACACTAAGGCCCAGAGGCTGGGAAGGGATTCAGCCATATCTGTGTGTCTGCTTACAAAGTGTTTTGAAGAGTTGTCTTCTCTCAGAATTGGACAGAGAATATAAAGTATCTATACACGTCTTCTAAGGAAAACCTCTCAATCCAAGTTGTCTACAGGAAGTGCATGTGCTACCTCCACGTCTGGAATGCTAGGATTGCTGGTATATGCCACGATGCCTAACTTTCATTCTCACATTGATGGGAGAGAAATGACAATTAAAAAACAAAGATAAGGAAAGTGTTGTTCTACTTCCTTCCTGTTTATTCTTTTTATTTTTAACATTCTAATTACTTCATTCCTTTCTGTCCTGTTATTTAAACTATACATGGCATACAATTAATCAGTTAGGCCCTTTTAGGTTTACAATTCTGTGTCATTCCAGAACAATTGACCTTGCTTGTTATATAAGCATCATCAGCTTTATGTTTATCCAGAAAATTTTCCTTTTCCCAAACTGAAACTCTGCATACATTAAACCCGAATTCCCTACTTCATCTTCTCTAAGCTTCTGATGAATGCCGAGAAATGATCTGTCTCTGTGAATTTTAATATCTTAAGTACCTCACATAAGTGGAATCAGACATTCATATGATCTTTTGTCATTGATCTATTTCATGTAACATAGTATTCAAAGTTCACTCATGATGGCTGATCTCCTCTCCTTCTCTCCCCTCTTCTGCTCTCCTCTCCCCTCCTCTCCCCTCCCTTCTCTCTTCTCCTTCCCTCCTGCCTCTCCCTTTCTCTCTTCTCCTCTCCTTTCATCTCCTCTAGTCTACTCCCTTCCCCCTCCCCCCTCTTCTCTCCTCTTCTACCCTCTCTTCCTCTGTGCTCCTTTCTTCTTTTTTTCTGGCACTTGGACTTAGAATTCATAGTCCAGATGTATATACTAAGTAGTTTGACAAATAAGCTATACCCATTCTTATTTGAGAAAGTGTGCCGTGAAGAAATTTGGCAGGAGTTGCTAACAAAACCCAGAAAAAGAAATCACGAGATCATCAGGGGCTCTTGGGTGAATCTAGCAAATGTTGGTTTTTCAGAACACGTGCCTTGTGGGATGAAGAAGATTCAATAAAACAACAGGGACTCTTACAAAGACAGCCATGACAAGTAGCAGCTAGCATTAATGACTATGAAATGCTGAATTTTAAAAAGCACAAAATCCCATATTTCCACCTCCAAGGGACTGTCAGGGAGACTTCTATTAGAAGCTGATTATCAGAAGCTTGTCAGCTGCTCGGGGGACATCCATGGTCCTAGAAATGTGCCCTTGTTTCCCTTCATCCAGAGGAATATATTTCTGAAAACGCTTTCTCTGCCATTGCTTTCTGAGGGAAATCATGTCTGGAGCCATTCAATATGATTTTTATTATAAAAAGATAATTAAAGGATTAGATTATCAAGCCAATGAGGCAATGTTGAAGGAAAACTGTAATTACTGAGCTTGCTGAAAGAAATACCAAGGAGACTTCAACAGCTTCAGAAAGATTAATGACTTTTGCCTTCTGTCTCCAAAAGGGGAACATGGACAGAAATGAGCTTCAGCAAGAGAAACTCCCAAGGAAGTACTTCCAGGCTTGAGTAGGGAAGCAGACATCATCTGAAAGTCAGTATATTGCAGCTCAAACTTTATATTGAGTATAAGCAAGATATGCATGTGTGTCACAATAGTTAGTATGCTAACAACCCCCAGCATAGAGGGAAAGTCCTGACAGTGGCTGCCATGGCAATTGATTGCTGCACAAATAAATGTACGGCTGCATGGTGACTGTCTGGAGAATTGGTGTAAAATCATCCATGCGACTGTATAGTTGTGCTTTCAGTATACATGTCATACTTTTCAGGATTATGAATCTTAATTACATGGAGTTTTCATTTACTTGGAATGGTACATTGGAGGCAGCAGTGATCAAAAGATGCTGATGTTCGGGACCCCAGCATAGTGTATGTGCATATGCTTTTCTGTGTCACAGTTTGTATGACTTTGTTCTTCCTGGTGTTTAATTTGCTCAGTCTCTCTCCTCTTCCTTCTCCTCCCTTTCTGCTCTCCTTTCTCTCCTCTCTTCTTCTATTTACCCCCTCCTCCTCTTACTCCTTTTTCCTTCCCTCCCCAACAGTTAAACCAGAACAGGCCTATAGTCTACAGATCCGCAGAAGGACATGTGTTTTAAGTGGGCTTTTGAATACATAGGAAAGTATTTGGCTGCAACTGGAACCATGAATTCCGAGCTGTACGGGGGTAAAGTAGGGTGATATGTGGGTGAAGGCATCTAGTCCCAAGCCTAGGTCAGTGATTCAGAGGGAGCTTTTTGGCTTCCAGAAAATCAAGTTAAGCAAGACCCCTTTTAGGAGAGAGAAGCTGAGTTCTAATAAGGATCAGGCTCTCCCTCCATGTAAAGCTGGATTATGTTGTTATAAGGGGAAGAATAATGACGAGATAAAAGGCAAGGGTCATTACCTGGTCTCTCCACAGTTCATTCTGAGAATTTGACACAGTGAGTTAGCCTCTTTGTACCCATTTGATCAAATCGTAAAATATGTGATAAATCTTACTACATCTGAGGCTTGTATTGACAGGGGAAAAAAAGGAAGATGTTATAGGGTATTGTTTTGAAAAATACAATACTAATAGCATTAGTGTACTTGTTACTTTTCTATCACTGAAATAAAATACCCAACAAACAACTTTGGGGAAGAAATATCTGTCTTGGCTCTCAGTTTCAGAGAGATGTCGTAGACCACTGAAGACAAAGGTTTAGATATTCAGCGTGGCGGAAAGGCATGGGACACTGTAAAGGTTGGAGCGTAAAGTAGCTGCTGATTCCATGGCATAGACAAGTGGTAGAGAGCCAGATCAGATCCTGAAGCAGATACCTTCAAAATCTTCTCCCTCTAGGCCCTGTGTCCCAAAAGTTCTGCAACCTCCCCAAATAGTACTAACTGGCACTAAATATTCAAAAGTATGGGTCTAGGGAAGACCTTCAGACTCCAAGTATAAAAGGTACATATGATCAAGACAACATTGCATCACTGAGGGGGAAAGGATTTTAAACTCAGGGACCCAATACTGCAAATGAACATGATAAAATGAGAACCTTGACATTTGGTACTCGATATCTTAGATTCTGATGATAGCAGCACCAGACACAGACACTGACCACGTGTCTCCAGCTCCAGGAAAATGATGTGTGAGGTTGCCAAGAGATGGGTGACAGGTTCATGACAGTCAAGAAGAAGGCACAGAATCAGTGGCATCCCTGTATCTGACCTTTCTTCTGCTGAGCTTCTGATAGGTACCTGCAGTGAGTATACCTCACCATAATGCTGACTTTGCAAATCTGGACAGCTCTTTCACAGACATCTGGGGTGATATTGAGAACACACTCACAGACAAGGTGAAAATCTCAAGAGTGCATTAACTTGGCTAGGCTAGACTCCTCCTCTAACTAGCTCATTAAAATGAAAACATTCTTTGCTCTGAGCTCTTGTGTGCTGATTAGGCTACCCGTGATTTCTGTCTGTTGTCGGGACTGCTTTGCTCCTCCTTTTTCACTAACTCAGAATCTTGCTGGGGCCTGCAGGCTGACATCTCTTCCAGTAGCATAGCCTGACTCTTCAGGGAGTGTCTCGGAGCTTGGTAAAAAGAGCCTTTGCTACATTGCTACTTCCAAGCCAAGGAGGATCAATCTCTGCTTTCCTTGGGGGCTTTTCAAGTCCCTTGGTTGTCACAGTGATGTCATGTAGAATGTCATACACATTTAGCAGGCTGCAGCTAAGGAGGGTGTTAAGAGTTCTACAATGAAGAAGATCACACTACAGTGAAGAAGTGTCCTGTACAAAATTCTACTGCTGACCCTGTTGAGAAGCACCAGATTGGACAGCATCCTTAACCACAGAAAGTATTCTTTTCCTAACAAGAATTCAGTCATCTGAGTCCTTTCTTCTTTCATTCATCCACTCTCACTGATTAATTTCACAAACATTTAGAGAGTGCAAGACTTGCACAAAGTCTCAGATATGTTTCAGAGCTCCTATTTGAAGAAGCTTATAGTCTACTCGGGTCCAAAGACATAAAAGATATTATTAAAAGAGAATATGATGAATGCTATGGTAGAGGTGCGAACAGGGTCTTCATAGGCAGAAAAAGGATGAAGAGGGGCAATCTTTCAGAGGCAGCAGGCAGGCAAAGCCTCTGAGAGGAGTTGACATGCCAACTGGATTCTGGCAGGACTTTGCTAGGTTGAGATAAGGTGTTGAGAAGAGCATGTGCAAAGGCATGTGTGTGGCATGTGACCAGTTAAGCATAGTTCATACATAAAAAGAGGAGTCTAGAAAAATCAAGTGGATAGAGGCCAATCTTGGGGGACTTTACTGGTTCTATGGTTAGGCATTATTTTGTAGAGCTAGCCAAATGCAAAGTAGGGAGTCAATAGAGTTTGCTTTTAGTAATCCCAAATATCTTCTTATAATTCCCCTCTTGTCTTGAAGCTCCTCCCATCCCTCTCTCCAGCTTGTCACTAACTCCTGATTAGAACGAGCCTAGGTTACTCTTTCTGAAAGATTTTGCCATTTATTGACAGTCAGTAAGAATTCAGTAACAATAGAATATTCCATATGACTTTGGAGAGGACTATAGCTGGAGTTATCTCCAGTCCCGCCTGGGCTGGCAGCCACTCAGACTCAAACAAACACACAGACACTTATATTATTTAAACTGTTTGGCCTAATGGCTCAGGCTTCTTGGTATCTAGTTCTTATATCTTAAATTAGCCCATTTCTATTAATCTATAACTTGCCACATGGCTCGTGGCTTACCAGTACTTTATATCCTGATCCTCATGGCAGCAGCTGGCAGTGTCTCCCTGCCTCAGCCTTCCACCTCCCCAAATTCTCCTCCTCCTTGTCCCGCCTACACTATGCTTCCTGCCTGGCTACTGGCCAATCAGCGTTTTATTTATCAATCAATCATAGCAACATGTATTTACAGCATACAGGACATCCCACAGCAGAGGACACTGAGGATAAGAAGCACATCATATACTACCTTCATTCTGTAAATGCTTGATGTGAGTATAAGAGGGTGTGGTGTTTGTGTGTGTGTGTGTGTGTGTGTGTGTGTGTGTGTGTGTGTGTGATGGTGGTGCCATAATCATTCCTACTTCAGAAGACTGTTGTGAGAATTGGCTTAGCACAGAAGTTATCTGGCCAATAGTATGCCTTCAATAAATTTAAGTATTGTTGTGTTGTTGGTGTTGGTGTTGTTTCAGGCCATGGGGCTAGAGTTGAGTATGGAGAAGTGGAAACATGTGCTGGCCAAAATGAGGATTTTGTGCTAAGCATTATTGACTGTGTCTAGTTAGTTTTAAATATGTGCCTAGGCATCTGATTTCTTGGACAATACAGTTTTCAACATTTTACTGTCAGAATGTAGATGTTCTAGTATGGGACCACAGCATTATTTTGCATGCATTTGGGTATTTTGTCTGATTCTAGCACATGTGGCAGGTAGAAAGCTTTTGTCTTCTAAATTGTGTCTAGGCACAATAGTTCATCTCAGCAATTCCAACTCTCAGGAAACTGAGGAAGGAGGATCAAAAGTACTAGGCCAGCGTGGGCCACATTACAAGTTCAAAGTTAGCCTGAGCTACATAGAAAGACCCTGTGTCAAAAAAAATATTACTGAAGACACAGCCTAGTAATAGAATGCTTATTCAGCATGTGAAGAGCTCCCAGTTTTGTCTCCAGCACCACAAGAAATACATAAATACATTCACAGGTAAATATTTTTAAAGTGCTGATCTGTGTTGAAGTGCAGGTCAGCAAATCTGCTCTTGTTGTATGGGAATACAAAACAGAAGACCTACAATAATCAGGTCAGAGCCAAGGATGCATTAGAAAGAAACTAAGTTGGGAGGGGCTGGATAAAGAAACAGAAGTCTGAACTCGAAGAAGGGAAGAGCAAAATCAGAGGGAAGGGGAAAAAAAACCTGAGGACAGGATACATAAGATCATCCAGCTGCCCCCAAACTGAACTTACAATGTTTTCTGTGTTCTCTTTGGAAGAGGGGTTGGCTTGTCCAGCATTCAATGGAAATTTGTTGATTGACACTAAGTTGGGCACAAGTTCAATGTGAGTGTGCCTTTAAGCTATTTATTTGATTTTTAAAAATTGCATCCTTTGCAGTAAGACTGTTTAGCTTCTACTGGCGCCCTGGGACAGTAAGTTTAGATTGTTAAAATAGCAGCCATTAACACTCTCTGTGTTATGACACTGTCCTCCCTGCCCCCCTTTCCAGAATCTGGGCTGGAGAATGTTTGACAAAAGTTAGTCCCCTCTCCACACTGAAAGACACAGAGAATCCTCAAAGGCGGGGCCACTTTTGCCTAGACCTAACCCCAAATGCCTTCAACTTTGCCCACCCCACCCCACTCCCACACACGTGATTCTTGTGTACACTTAGGAACATGCACACCCCTCACACTCACTCCCCACCCCCTCACACTCACTCCCCAAGCTCTAGGGACTTGATTTGCTTTCCTTTGTTTGGCTTGTTTTGATTTTAAATCAGTTTTCAGGATGACACTGGTTATTTTTTTCTTGTCTATTAGTTGTGTTGCAGAGGGAACATGTAAGGACTTTGTTCTTATTGCTGGTCATGCTTACTTCTCTAAACTATTAAGTATAGTGCTGATTCTATTATCAGTCAAACTGGTCTTTGTGGACTTTGCATACAATGCCTCTTGAGCAAATAGCCCAGGCAGCTTCTAAAAGATTTATGAATTCCTGGATTATCTAGATTATTCATAGGTCTACTTAAAAGGGAATTTTTCATGAGAGGACTGGATGGCCCTGGCTTTTGTAAAGGCCCTTGGGGAAAGATCAAAAGAACAGAGACAAAGAGGACAGTGTGGAACTGCTCAGCTCCCTGAACAAGGCAATCATCGAGACCAGACACACAGAGCCAACCACCGTCTCAGACAGTCAGCACTGGTCACAACTGAGCCACCACCTAGGCCCAGGAAGCACAAAAGGGAAGTTCTGTGTTCTCTGGATGACTTTGGCTTGTCGTTTCTACTGGCACTTTCCAGTGGAACTCTGTGCAATAGTGGACACACCCCATTACCGTAGCCACAGACAAACGTGATCATTGAACCCTTGATATGCTACAAGACTACTGTGAGACTAAGAAACTGCATTTATATTGTGTTTAATGGTAATCAGTTTAACTGTAAACTGATACAGCTGACTAACGACTGCTGCCCTGCATGACACTACTCTACCTCATTCACTGGGTGCTTTTATCCTGCATTGAATTTAGCTTTATACCTTCTATCCATTTGTTTAGTTCCTTACAACTATCTTAAGAGTAGGCACTGTATATTCTGTGAACACAGAAAATCATACCTTGGAGTGATGTTTTCTTCAGCACTCTCTCTCCACACTTGACAAATCCAATAATTTATTTAAGAAAGACTGTAACCTACCTGAAGCCATAGTGCTCTGTAGGCACATTCAAGTCGCCTGGAACCCAAGTCTGATGGCTTCCTGGACTGTGCTTCAAGCACATCTTCCTTTCAGACAAGGTTTTTAAAAGTGAATACTCTCTTGGCCTCCATTGTCTTCACAGCTCATAACTGAGCTCCATCCCTTATCATCTGGAAATATATTGGAGACCAAGTCTGTCTTTACCTCCTCGTGTGCTAAGGCACAGAGTAGACTCTGGACAAAGGTTTGTAGAGTGAGTTAACTCTCGAAGACCATCGTGTGACCTGTCATTTTTTACATTATATTATTCTGCAGGAAACTGTGTTTCAATCCTTTGCATCAGCCAGAGCTCATGCTGTCTCAGCCCAGGGAGACATGGAACATTTGCATGTGGCTATGGCCCCTGTAGGTGTTCAGGTATAAATGAGAGAATGTTGGGAAGCTGGCTGGCAGGCCGGCAGGGAGGCCAGAGCATTTCAGGCTTCCAGACCCTCTATATTCTGGATTATGTTGATTGGCTGAACTAGTTGTCACTTTCTGGTTATAAGAGACATGACACAACTCCTTCTCTCCTCTACCTTTCTAAAATAACTTAGAATTAAATATGTCCAAGGTAGAATTTGGAAGAATTTCTCTTTCTGGTCACTTTAGAAAGTGATACAAAGTACTAAGTCCAAACTAAGCCCAGAATCCAATGCTAAAAATGAGGAGAATTCAGTGTATAGGTGGAAGGAAAATATCTTCTTCTAATCCTGTCCTCTCGGCTTCCCACCCCAGCCTTTGCCCTTAACCCCTAGCCAACCAGTGGTAACTTAGCACTGGATGAATTGAAGCAAAACCTGTTACCAGCCACCAAAGGTCAAGTGGCAGCCAGGCGGTCTTGCCAAGAGCCAGGCCCAAACAAGGAGGCAAATAGTTTGTGCCCCATGTGTAGTGCATGGTCTGCTCATTTATTGGTACCACCTAATGAAGAAGTGATCTGGTCCTGAGATAGAATGCTTCCAGAGACCCACCCAGTCCTAAAATTCTGAAGCCTAAGTATAGGCATTGGATGCCAAGGACACTGGAGAAAGTCTCCGGAGCATGTAGAACACGAAGCCAATTGGAGTGCCTGCTAAGCCAGCCCAGGATTCCTAGCATTCCAGCCACACCATATCCACCCCCACCCCCGGAGGGCAGCCAGTGGCCACAGCAGAGCCCACATCCAGCAGGCCGAGACCCACAACAGACCCTCTAACAGCTTGCTTTTTCACTAATGGCCTGCCTGTTTGCCTTGTACTGAGTTCAGGGAGGTGGACAAATTGTAACACCCAGTTTAGCCTAAGAGTCTGACTTACCATGGACTCTCTGGGCAGTGAATCATTTTGAATAAGCGCTTAAGCATCTTTCCACTGAGTCATCCTGAGGACTGTCAGGTTCACTAATCCTGACATATACTGTGTATATCCTTTGTTCAGATTCTGTCCCCATGCTGATACTAGAGGCTGGATATAAACAGCAGAACTTTAACAATGTGCTTGTTGGAAATCATTTGTGTGAGGACTTCCATTGCCTGCCTCGCTCCAAAAATGCCTGAAGCACAAAGAAAAATCTTACCAGTACCAACTCTTGGTCTGTGTGTGCTTCTGGCAACATAACTCCCGAGAATATGTCCTCTTTACTTCGAGTGGCGCTGCGTATTCAATTTATTTTCCAGATACTCCATGGATCTGTTTTCATTTGGCTTCTTCTAGGCCAGGGCTGGCATTTTCTTTTTCCTGTAAATATTTTAGCATTTGCAGGCACCTCTTGCTACAACACTTCCTTTGCAGTGTGAAAGCTGCCATAGACAGTATGCAAATGATGGCTGGGGCTGCCTCCAATAAAACTTTATTTACAAAGACAAGTCCTGGGTCCATTTAGCTAACACCTCTGTTCTAGACATAAAATAACCTGAATCGGTAGGTGAAACCTAATTTCCCGTGCTAGAATGTCTGTGAGGACGATTTTGAAGACTGAACCATTTCCATTCTCCTTTTGGGAAGGAGACATTGTAGGAATAATTTTTTTTTCCCATTTTGACTGTCAAAGTCCATTTCTCAAAGGTGGTAGACACATTGTAATGACTAGGATTAGCTAAATGAGGATCCATTAACAACATGCAAATTTCAGAACTAAAAACACTTAAAGGTGTCCATCTCAGGCTGATATGTCATTCTTACCATGGACCCTGGCTGACAGAGCATTGCCACCTAGGATTTAGTTTCAGTGGTATGAGAGGGGAACATAGTAAAGTAGTAACTGGTGCCCTGGTTCTTAAGTATTTTTGCCTTGGAATAACAAATGACTTTTGTTCATGTGTCACTAATCTCAGGACCTGATTCTCAGGGACAGGGAAATGCAAGACTGTCATGTTCCTGGACAAGAAAGTGCTGTTCAATGGCCCTAACAAACATCTACTCCAAGAAATACTTTCTAGCATTCTTCTTGATGTCTTTTCTTACCTAACTTTTTGAGTGGCCTACTTGTCTCTTTTGCCTAAACCCTACCTGGCTTTCTTCATTCATAATAGCCATTGAAATCAACACTTAAGAACAACACAGCTGAGGGGCTCAAATATTGGTACACTAAGCAATACTTAAAATCTTGTGTAGTCCAGCCATGAATATGAAGTCAGGCTGCTGATCCAGGTCCTACATGCCATTGGATCCAAGCATTGATTACCATTGGGCAGCAAGCCGGAGAACAATTAGACCTCCCATGTCTCTGGTTTGGATTTCACTTTTATTTACTTTTAGTGGAAATTTGAATCAGAGAGGGAATTCTAAGCACAGTGACTCTAGGCAGTTCCCGCTTTTACTGCTATGGAGAACAGTTGACAAGATGGAAGAGATACAGGAAGTAAAAGATAGCATAGGTGGTGGTGATGCTGTATTATGAACTAAAGTGATAGCTTTGGAGGAGGAGAATACAAGAAAATACAAAATAGGCAGGGTAAACTAATTGTTCTGCCAATCTCAAATGCTCCATGACTATAAATACAAGGGTAGCAGTACAGCTCTGACTCTGCTAAATATGATTATCTGAGGATCTTGGGCCATTTTCTTTAGTACTCTCACCTTTCCAAGACCTCAGAGTCCTCTGTTGGACCTTTGGCATGTGGCCCTCAATCTGGGAGAAAAGAAGAAAAGGAAAAGTATGCAGGGCATTTGACAGCTCAGTCTTCTAAGTTGCTTTGGTCATTTTCCACCAAGTTTTCTTGACAACATTCTCAAGGCAAGGAAGTCCATAAACTGTAGTGTATGTAGCTGGGTCTCCAAGTGAATTTGATGAGCGTGGAATGTCTGGCACAGGGGGAATCTTTATAGGAGGAGTTCCCACTGGCTGAGTCTTAGACTGAAGCCTTGAATGACACACTGTCAATATCGAAATGTTTGCCACTCAGAGTAATACTTGGGGACGTAGGAAACTGCTCCAGCTTTTGGAAGCTTTTGTAGATAAAGAAATGTGACAAATTCAGTTCATCATACCTCACTCACATTTTCTCTATACTTCATGTGATCTCTGGACCCATACGTACCTAAGGGCACCTACATTTTATTGGACACAGAGGCTTGAGATGTGAATCCAAGGGAGAGAAATGTGAGGATGTCATTCAGTGAAATGATAATCAGTAAGCCCCAGGCAACTTTTTTTTTTTTTTTTTTTTTTGGTTTTTTTGGACAGGGGGGCTTTGCGTCTTTCCTGGATCTTGCTCTGTAGACCAGACTGGCCTCGAACTCACAAAGATCCATCTGCCTCTGCCTCCTGAGTGCTGGGATTAAAGACGTGTGCCACCACCGCCCGGCCAAGCCCAGACAACTTATTCTGAATGTTTCCCAGCACCCATTTGAGCAGCTCACAACTGTCTGTAACAGAGATATGATGCTCTCGTCTGACTTCTATACACACATATGCACATACCCACACAGAAATGCATCCATACAAATATACAGAAATAAATAATAAAATAAATCATTTAAGTATAAGGCAGCCATTAAAATGGAGACAAGTGTGCCTAATCTTACTTTTTGTCCTGACTACCAAGAATTGACAGTCCTGTAACACATACTAAGATTTCAGTTACCCTCTTGGTGGGTATTTTTGGTAGTTACTTCTTGGTTTAGGGTTTTGTTTTCTATTTTTATGTTTAATTACTTTTCATGGTAAATGTCATTTGTTGAGGAAAGGAGAAAATATAGGTATAATTTCTTGTTTCATCTAATGTTAGGTTTGAAGACTGGCATTTATATAAAAGGTTCTCCGTGTTTACTGTGACTTCCTGGGTGGTTGGTTTTACATGATGTGGTTTTAGAGAATTGTATGTGAAAAACACACAAGAAGTGTCTCATGCCATTAAGAATAGTTAGTACTTCGGTGTCTATCGAGAGCTGTTACAGTAAGATCTCCTTCTATACTCTGAATATTTAAAGTTTGGATACAAGCACAGCAATGACTTGTTTTAGTCAAGGTTTCCCCATCCACTCTAAGGACAGATAATTCCCTGTTGTTTGGGGCGATTCTTTTTTTACTGTAGACTCTTTGTGACTTTCCTTAGCTTCTGCCTACTGAATTTGAACAGCACCTTCCCCACCCATGGCAATCAAAACTCTCTTCAGCCATTGCCACATATCCCCTCAGGAAATACCTTTCCAAGTTGAACCTTCACATGAAACAGTAGGTATCTCATAGAAATTGAGAACTACTGTTCTAGTGCTAGGGATTCATGTTTGCTTTCTTGTGAAAATTCTTTTCACTTCTTAGAATATAATTTTTTACTCTTTCATAATTTCATGAATGTATGCAATGTATCTTGATCATATCAAACCATATCTTCCCTCTCACTCTATCTGGGACATCCAAAAACTTCACTCTCCCACTTTATATCCCCCCTTTTTTAATAACCCACTGAATCCAGTTAGTACTGCCTACATGTACATAGAGGTGTGGGGCCATCCACCTGAGTGTAAGAAACCCATCAGTGGCCACATCCCTGAAGAAAAATGATTCCCCCTCCCTCAGCAGCTATAATTGCCAGTATCTCTGCAGCTAGGGATAAAGCTGAGAGATAGCCCTCCCTCAAGACCCTATTCTGGAATTCAGTGCATTTTTCTTTTTTTTTTCTTTTCTTTTCTTTTCTTTCTTTTTTTTTTTTGAAGAAGAAGAAAAAGTCTATTACAGAGTAAAGTAGAACAATTTCAACGGGTGACGTCAGTGCATTTTTCTATGTCTCCTAGAAATGGGAGTTAGAGCCAAAGGTTCTAGATGATAGGAGCTTAGTGATAAGCATGTGTGTGTGTGTGTGTGTGTGTGTGTGTGTGTGTGTGTGTGTGGAGAGAGAGAGAGAGAGAGAGAGAGAGAGAGAGAGAGAGAGAGAGAGAGAGAGAGAGAGAATGAGAGAGAATATCATGTTATGTTGGCGGACCTCAAGCTCACTATTTAGATGAGAATGACCTTGAACTTCTGATCCTTCTTCCTTTACTTTCCAAATGCTAAGGTTACAGGTATGTATCATCATGTCCAGTGTATGCAGTGCTGGAGATCAAACCCAGGGCCTTGTTCATGCTAGGCAAGCATTCTACTAGTGGTGTTCCATCTCCAGTCCTGAGTCCTATGATTTTCAGACCTACTATGTGTCTGCCTGTAGGAGATAGAAGTTTCCTTTCTAGAGACAGTGAGAAGAACTTTTGAAAATCATTAGAGTAGTTGTTATTTTATCGTGGTTTTACTTTCAGATAATACAATCTCTATCTTTAAAGCTCACAGATCTTAGATTTACCGACCTTGCTTTCATTTCTGAGTTGACCAATTCCTAATGGTATCTCAGCAAGAGATCTCAACAGTACCTACCTGAGTGGGTGGATATATGTAGGGACAACACATCCAATGAATATCATTTTGAAGTCCCAAACACAGAGCCTGTCCATCACCATCATTAATCTGTAAATATCAGTTGTAAACACTGATGTGATTATTATAATGACTGGAATCTCAAACTTCAAACTCTTTTCTGGGCCTCTACTGTTCGCATCGTTGTACTCCCAACAGTGACTCACTGGAGTGGTTTTCAATCAAGCGTAATGTGATTGTGGAGCTTGAACTTATTCTGACCAGATAACACTTCTTGCTCTCCTCTGAGGAATTACTGATGTCAAACAAAGACCAAACTTTATTGCTTTTCCAGCTGGGCAAATCCAATGGTAGCTTAATTAAGACCTGACCCCTATAGTAACCTTACCTTCCAGTAACTTCATGTTGGCATGAGGATATGGGACAGAATAGGAGCATCTGACTCCCAAATATAAATCCCACTTTTAAAGTGGGAATTTTTATCAATCATTTTGTTTGTTTGTTTGTTTGATTTTATCCTTCATATCTCTATTTCCCAAAGAGATGGCAGTTCCACTCCATAGTGGAGTTCTTTTGCATCTAGGACTTCCTAATACCGTTCTTTCTCCTTCTCTGTATTGTCTACTGTTACTTAAATTACTCTCTCTACAGTTCTAACTTTGGCTTCCTTCCTTAAGGAATTTCAAAGGAGGAAAACCATGACACTTTTTCTTTTATGCTGTTATTTCGAGTACATGGGAGATGAGCCTCAGTTTTGGTGTCTGGAAGGAGAGGCACTGCATTTTCCTAACCGCGTTCTTGCTCCAGCAGCTTGGAGCCTGCAGCTTTTGCCTTTGCCTGCCACCTTTTTCTCTGCAAACTCTGCCAATGGCCTCCAGGGACTGCTCTCTGGAGGATGTCGCTTGCAGTTTACCAAACACAACAAAATGCATGTTTAGGGATAAGCTTTCTCAATTAATTCTCGAGTGCTGTGCTGACTGTATTTCTTCCTCTTTTAGTTGGTAATAGGCTAGCAATAAGCTCTTTCAACCATCTTCAGGCTGGTCCTGCTTCCAACTTTATTTTCTCTCCTCCAGTCATTCCAGAACACTTTCTCGACGATACAAAATCTCACCAGATCACTTCACTGCTTAAATCACTTCACTAGCTTCTCGTCGCATACACAAAAACTATAGACAGCTGGGCTTGACATCTTAGCATCTCCAGGTGCTGGATGCCCAATGTCCTTGCACTATCATTGCAAGTACCAAACTGTGATTTCAATCTTTAACACTCTACAGTATTTCATAGGTAGGGGCAGGGCTTTTTGTTTTGGATGGTTTCATGGTAGAAATAAAAAGGTCAGGGAACGTAAAAGACACAGAAGCTATTAGAAACCCATGTTCACTCAGTCATAGCTGAAACAGGTAACTAAGGATGAGAAGTGGGATCTTAAATTCACTAGTTAATAGCATACAGGAGATGACAAGTATCAAGATTCTCATAATGTGTAGGTGTTAGATGTGATACACAGTGGTACTTCCCAACGGTTGTTCCTTGGATGCTTTGAGCCCAGGAGTTCAGAGAAAAATGTTCAGTTGTGATCATACATGTCCCTTGACTGTGAGACTTCTGAGATCCTTTAACATGATGAGAGAGACGTGGGGTGCCTACATTATAAATCTTTCCCCCGACTTTATTTGGTAGTCAGAACCTTGTTTTCACAGAACATCTTGTGGACTAGTAGTGCTCTGCAGAGCAGACTTGGGAAATGCTGCTGTAGGCAATACAAAGGAATGCCTGGCCAAACTCCCCACTGCCTCATCCAGATGCCTCACATTGTTTCTGTAAGTGCTGCTTAAGTGTAGTGACTAATTTGTCCATTTCAAAGGGGCATTGGCCTTCAAAAAATCCCAGTTCCCAACGGATTAGAACTAACGGAGTAATAGTAGAACTCATTTAGGGAATTTATTTGGGGGAAAGAGAAAGGCAGAGAGTGACACATGCTACCACAAACCTGTCATTAACAATTACAAATCATGCATAACAGTTTTAACATGTTCGTTGCTACTGCTAATCCAGTTAAGATACCTCTTGAGAATTAGAAAATATAAAAACCCACAGCTTAGCAGCAAAGGAGGAACTCTCAGATCCACAGTGGAAGGGTTTTGTGTTTTAGCCTACATATTATAAGTGCAGATGAACATTTGAGATTGAAGAACTGGCCTCTGAAAACAAATTTGTGTCATTTCTGCTTCAGTTGTTGGACTGGACTTCTGAGGACTTCTCCAGCCCTCATGTTTTGTCCTAGCTTTCAATCCTTGTTTTGGCACTAAAGATCAGTGTCCCCTTTGCATCTTGGGGCCTTACTTCCATGTGTCAAAGCAAAGGGGATTTCCGGTTTCCTCT
Organism: Peromyscus aztecus; assembly: GCA_902168405.1. NCBI lineage: Eukaryota > Metazoa > Chordata > Mammalia > Rodentia > Cricetidae > Peromyscus > Peromyscus aztecus. Next base: position 29,915 of record CABHPQ010076661.1, on the reverse strand, counting down.
TGGAGGAAACTCTAGGAGATTTGTGTAATGAGATTAGGAATAGTTTATGAGCTGAATAATGCAGCTGATGAGAAGGCTGTCATATGAAAGTGGAAGAAATCTGGGCAGGGAAGACTGTAGAGGTTCCCTCAGAAGACTGGAGTATGAGGAGGCTCCCTGAACAAATGCCCGCAGCTGCTTTTAGATGTGCACCACTGTGGATGCAGAGAATGTAGACCAAGTTTTATGCAGAGATGTGGTACTACTGAAACACCCACGCTTTCTTTTTCAGCAGTGAGGGCACCTCTTTTGCATCATGGAATAATCTGAATCTTGCAAAACCCGTTGACCATTTTACTAAAAAGATATGTGCTCTCATACACTCAAAATTTTGTAAGTCACTTCATAATCACTTTTCAAAGTCATGATTCACCCCATCAATCTGAGCTTTAAATAAAGAGCCATTTGGCACCTGGATATGTATGTTTATATCTTAATAAAATTAATAATGGGCTCTGAACATTTACACACAGCACATAACGTGTTTGTTCCTTCATGTTGTTCCCTGCTTCAGTTCTGGAGCCATCAGGAGATGGAGAAAGAGAAGACACGGGCCTTGTTTTTTCTTTGTACTTATTGATTACTTAGAAAATAATACAGCTGAGGCCCACGAGATCACATGCAAAGACAAATGCTGAAAAGCTTAATGCTGTGGGATGTTCTGTATGGCAAATGTGTTGCTAATAAAAACACTGATTGGCCTGTGGCTAGGCAGGAAGTATAGGCGGGGCTAACAGAGAGAATTAAAAGAACAGGAAGGCAGAGGGAGTCAGTGACTGCCAGCCACCACCAGGACAAGCAGCATGTGAAGATGCCGGTAAGCCACGAGCCATGTGGCAAGGTATAGATTTATAGAAATGGATTAATTTAAGATATAAGGACAGTTAGCAAGAAGCCTGCCACGGCCATACAGTTTGTAAGCAATATAAGTCTCTGTGTTTACTTGGTTGGGTCTGAGCGGCTGTGAGACTGCCAGGTGAAAGAGATTTATCCTGACTGTGGGCCAGGCAGGAAAACTCTAGGTACAAATGGCGCCCAACGTGGAGTTTGTATTTTCCTGTTAACAGCTTAACGACCCAAATTCCATGCCCAGAGCCTGTAAATTGTCCGCTGACTTCCACATACACAATATACTATGTGTGCATGACCCCACCCTCAATATACCTGATACTGAGTGCTGTGCATTAGGAAGAGACAAATCATTAGAGTTGCTGCAAGACATCAGAATGCATTTAGTAGACCCTAAGGGCTAAGGAGGATATGAATAAGCAAAGAGTAGTCTGTGAGGGTGATTGGTTCTAGCATGAGTCAGGACAGAATTGGCAAGGAACTCAAGGGAACCAGAGGCCTACCAATGGAGCATTCTTCAGTTCTATGGCATAGCCTCAGGGGAAGGATAGTTGAAATATGTGTCATAACCCTGGCTGGGTCATGCTGTGATGCTCCTCCATCCGCACAGCTTTGGTTTGGGTGCTTGTCCACAGGCCAGTTGCTGAGTAGCACGGCAAAGCTAGCACTGCTACCTGAAAGGCAGCAGATCACCAGCAGAGGGGTCCTTGCTGAGCTGACAGAACTCGCATGGAATATAGTAAACTCTTGACTCTATCTAGCCTGCCAGAACAGATTTGGTCCCAAATCTTTTTACCTTCAGATGGAGTGCCATCGATAAAGTGGAGGGAGTCATAGTCAGTTGGCTGTTTCATATGGTTTATTGCACCCCAGGACTTTTCTGAAATAATAAATAAACAAATAAATAAATGTCTTTGTGCATAGTCTAAATCCTGCAATATAGAAGTGAGTAAAAACAACTTCTTACAACAAATGCACATACCCAGTTACAAAATGTGTTTAGAAACAGAACCCTGAGAGGCAAAGCTGCAGCCGCCTCATCACTCAGCAAGCCAGTCCCCAATCCAAACTAAGAACACACAAGATGCTGCCAAAGCCCAAATCTGTGCCCGGTCTGAAAACACCTCTTGCTACCACCAGCCTTCCCAGCCTTCTGCTTGACGAGAAGGGCTTATCAGGCAGGGTTGGCTACTGCCTGACAGCAGCTGAAACCCGAACAGAAATGGGATGAAAAACAACATGCAGATGGGGTCCGGATGAGGAGGGGAGAACTGGGATTTCACCAGGGTGTGAGCTTTCAGCGCCCTCCTCTACTCTCTTCTCTCCAGCTGCAGCCGCAGAGGACTGTTTCCTCTCACTCGGCACCTCCTTGCTTGGGACAGAGTGTTGTGTCTGTCTGTTCAGCTGAAGAGTGATCTGCTGAATCTGCTACAAGAATTTCCTGGCCTGGGACCCCCACTGGGGGATGGGCCTGGGGTGGGAGCTGAGAGGCCACCTGTCTTGCTGAAGGTGTGCACACAGTCTTTTTAAGCTTTCCATGCAGGAATATCTTCCCTGCATCAGTCCCTTTGTTGAAATCAGCAGGGTATCAGTTGGACTCCATTTCCCAAGGTGAATACTGGGGACACTGGGTAGAACTATGGCACAGGATTGACCATACTCTACCCTTGGCTAGTTCTTCATTTATTTGAGTATGTCTCCCTAGCTCACCTTCCTCCCTGTCTTAGGATACAAGGTACCTTTTGTATGTCTATGAGTGTCCCATTTTGTCACCCATATGCCTTCATTGTAGGTCGCACAGCACTTCAGGTTTTTTCTGTACCATTTTTATTAGACATTTTCACATACTATAAAATTCACTCTTTCCAAGTATACAATCTAATGAGTTTTAGCATATGCATAATTTAAATGAACACAATCATCTCACTCCAGAATATTTTCGTCATATTCAAAGGACATGCCATACTTACTAGTAGTCACTCTATTCTGACTCTTGTCCCCAGGTCCTGGCATCCACTAGTCTAATTTCTGGTTCTTCAGATGGATTTTTTCCATTCATTTCATAGAAGTGGAATCATACATGTACTATTTTGTGACTGAGTTCATCCCTTTGGTATATTTGTTGCTGTTATTATTGTCTAGGTTTGGAACAGGTTTAACACTGCAAATCTGGCTGTTTTTGAACTCACTATGTAGCCCAAGATGGCCTCAAGCTTTTAGCAATCCTCTGGCCTCAGACCCTTGAATACTAGAATTAACAACCAGCTCACTTATCATACGTTTTGAAGAATATTTTTATTTATTCTTTGACAAATTCATCTTTCTATATGATATCTATTGATCATATCCATGCCCCAACTTCCTACTCCAGCTCCCTGGAGATACCTTCAATACAGCTCCATTCCATTTTCATGTCCTCTTCTTTTTTTTAACCTGCTTAATCCAGTTAGTGTTGCCCACATGCTTATGGATATGAGGCCACTCATCAGTAGTCACATTCCTTAGGAAAAAATGACATCTCTCCCCTAATAACCATCTATGAATAAGATCTCCTAAGCCAGTGCATCTCAACCCTCCTAACCCTTTAATACAGTTCCTTATGTTGTGATGACCCCCAACCATAAAATTATTTTCATTGCTACTTCAGAACTGTAATTTTGCTACTGTTATGGATTATAATGTAAATATTTTTGGAGATAGATGTTGCTAAAGGAGTCGTGAACCACAGGTTAAAAATCTCTGTTCTCTTAGGTCCTAAGCCATTTCATAATCCATGCTGGAGATTTGATGAGCTTAATTTGGTGCAAAGCTCCTGCAGGTTACTATAGCTACTTTGAGTTTATGAATTCAACTGTATCATGTGTAGAAAATAGCTGTTCACAACACGGTTGGTTGCTCATTGTCTGGCTCCTCCATTCCTTCCATTCCATCTTCCATGGTTTTTCTGGGCCTTTGAGAGGTAGTTGATATAGATGTCCCATTTAGAGCTGAGCACTCAACAGTCACTTACCAGTTACGCCACTAAAAAAAACCAAAAGTAAAACAAAACAAAAGCCTTCTCTGAACAAAGCTGAAAGCAGCACTAATCTATGGGTATGAACATATACATTTAGAAGGCAGATTGGTGATGTGTCCATTTAGCAAAACAACGGTAGTAGGTTCCAACCCAATGGGGCTTATGACCTCCTTAGCCAAGGGCTTTGACCAGGTTGACAGTAGTAGACATGCACTTCTTCCTCTGTAGCAGGTCTTAAAGCCGACCAGAAAGCCATTGGTTAACATTTAGAAACACCAGTGGCAATCTGTTCTGCTGGCTTCTAATTCTACTCACCTCAGTGAACATCAAATGAAGAAGTAATTGGGTGAGATTTCTTTGAAGGGTTAAGACTAGAGCCTGACCATGAATGGTGGAAAGAAAGATGATAGGTGAATGGGTAAATAGAGCAGAATTCTAAACGGAATTTTTTATGCAAGCCTTTCTGGAAAGCAGCTCAGATACTGGTTTAAAACAAGATGAAGCTCAACACAAACAACACTCATCTTTGAGTAGCAATTCCACAGGACATATAGCTGAAATACATTGAGAGGGTGGGAGAAGAGGTTCAATGTTTCTTTCTCTCCCTTGGCTTGGGCAGCCAGCCACCCACAACTACAAATACATTTGTGACTATTCTGATCCTTAAATCCTCCTGTCTGAGCAATCTAGTGATCTAAAGAAGAATCTACTGCGTTGGTGTGGTAAGTGGTTCTGACGAGAAAACAAATGTTGGGCTGGAGAAATCTCAACTGTAGAGTTGGGAAGATGGCCCCTCCAGTAAGACCACTTACTACTCAAACATGAGGATCTGAATTGAAATCCAAAAATTCTACCTAAAAAGCCATTTGTGGTCACAAACACTTATAATCCTAGGGCTATGAGGGCCAGAGATGATAGCAGAGGACTAATGCCTTCCAGCCTAGTTCCAGGATCAATGAAAGATCCTATCCCAAGGAAGTAAGGTGGAGAATGATATAGCACATGTCCCTCCAGCCTCCACCCCACCACACAGTTGTGTATACCTACATACACCTACATACACCTACATACACCTACATACACATACATACACATACATACATACACATACATAAAACACATGCTACACAGAAAGACGAGTACTGACAAAAACTTGCCTATCACTGACATGGAGAAAATGGGGTGGTTTGTGTCTGCTGAGAACCGGGACATAATACGATAGTCCAGCACATGTTATGAATATGAGGGCTTAGGAGTGAGTGACTGTCTAGTCACCATCCAGGATCTGGTAACTTTTGAGAAATTCTATAAGGGATAAAGTACATTTTACTTCATGAAGGTAAAAATAAACATTGCCATTGTGTTGAAGGCCTGGATGATTTCTAACACAGTACATACTATTGGCTGAAATTATTGCTTCTCCTTTGGAAGTTAGTGAATACCCAATAGTATGTACGGATTTAGCAGTGTGAGATCATGCTCACTGTAAGAACTGTGCATCACCCCCATCCCTTCCCTTTTAAAAACACTTTCTGCCTTCAAGAAACCTCATAATTTCAAGAAAGTAATGATTTAACAATAATTTTACATATTTAATAACAAAAATGTAACCAGTATTATATTGAAAACATTAGATGTCTTGTTTACTTCTTACAACTCATGAGGCTGGCATTGTTAGCCTCCTCATTTACAGGTGAGAGAACTGGGGTAAAGAGACGTTAAGCAGTCCACTCAGCTGATAAGCAAAAACTAATTACAATGGACCTGAATGTTAAGTTCAGATAGGATATTCTGAAGTTGGGCATTTCTTCCACTTATGACATTCTGGTGGCTGCATTTTCAGCAGTCTCCCTCACGAGTCCTTTGTTGGGAAAGTTCTGCTTCCTTTGCCCTGTGTTCTACAGCCTCATCATGGATAAAGCATCAAAGGTTCATGTCACAGTATAATTAACTAAAAAAAAATTGTTTTAAAAACATTGTGTTCAGCAGGTATTGTGATGCGCTCCTTTAATAGTGCTTGGGAGGCAGAGGCAGGTGGGTCTTTGTGAGTTCGAGGCCAGCCTGGTCTAAAAATTGAGTTCCAGGACAGCCAGGGCTGCTACATAGAGAAGCCCTGTCTCTTAAAAACAAAGAATAAAACAAAACAAACAAAATTCCATTGGCACTTAGTATGAATTCAGTTAATGAGATTAGTACTAGGGACCACTGGTAGGACCTTACTATAATGAGCTACAGAACAATGAAGTTTTATGGCGACAGAGTTTGGTGAATATCTGAAAATCATAATAATCTACTCCCCCCAAGGAAGCAGATCTAGTTAAGCCATCAATCCAAGGGGTTCTAGACTTGGAGCTCTGAAAGGAAGAACCTAAATGGTATGTGTTACCAGTTCATATGGTAGACCCATTTGGTCTCACTGAGAATCCCAAGTGATCTGAACTCATAGACCCTAAACACTGTGACTTTTTGGAGAGATACTACAGAATCCCATTGTGGGAGATAAAATCATTTTATATGATACCTACTATCACGTAGCCTGACCACAACATACATCCTTCTGCTCCTCATCTCACTACAGTATCATTTTGTCAGGGTCACAGGTGATTTACTGTGAGTACCCTTACGTGTGTGTGTTTCTTTCTACTTAGACCAAGATTTAAAAGGCTTTCTCAGATTTACACAATGATACAAAAACTGTTTGAGAAAAGAATGGAATAGCCTTCACCCACACTTTTCTGAAGGATGCTGAATTAATGTGGGTAGGAGAAAAGCCTAGTCATTGAAATAAGACTGGGGAAGTCATACTTAGGATCTGTCCCTCTAGTAGAAATATAGTTAGGCTACAAATGACCAGCGTGGAATTTTGAACACTGAGACCCAAATGGTCATCTTATCTAACCCACAGCCTTCAAACAGAATCTTTAGAAACATGGCCTTCAAGATAATTTTTGAATGAAAAATAGATTTATATCATTCAAGAATTTGAATTCATATGAAAGTTCATTCATATAGGATTATATATCAATGTAAACATGTACATTAAAATACCTAATTCAGACTATGACACACAAGACTATTTATCTCTCCCCCAACATGTAATTCCTTCATAACTATTATGACTTTCTTGTATAGCTTTCCATGTTTTCTTAAGGAAAATACAATATACTCTTCAAAGTATATTCACTTGTACATAAAATAGTATGAAGTTTGTAATCATTTATACCTTGTTTTGTATAACCTCTTCTGTCAAGTCTTTATTGTATTTCCATATTTCCCCTCCATCTTGCCCTCTTAAGTGACCTGAAGATTTTCTGATACTGTATCAATGAAATGTCACAAAAGCAGAAGGAAGTTCAAGTCAATCTCACCTGCAAAAACGAATGTCAAAATGAGAGTAATGATAACAGAAAGAGTGTCCTTGTTCTTGAGATTAGCATCTGACCCTCAGAAGCCCTGTGAAGCTTTGTGCTCCTTTCATGCATGTCTCCTCACCTCCATGCTGCTTTCTCTAACTAGCCAAGAATTTCTCCACTAAGAGACTGGCAGTCTGATGGTGAAGAGAATAGTGAAGAGAGAAACCACCATGAAAGCTTTGGCTTCCAGAGAGTTTGGAGAAGGATAGCACCATGCAGAATGATGTACCAAAGGAAGTGAGGGTAGGAACACAAGAGGATTTGGTAAATTTTCCCTGGTATTCTGAGGAGGGGAAAAAAAGGCAGACAAGAATAAACAGGCTATGACATAGTAATTATCACTAAGACATTAGTGGGAGTACTGTTGAGTGTGATACTGACTTTTCCTAGGGAGATGCAATGCACACACATCTATTCACCTCAGAAAGGGAACCCACAACAGACCACAGTAAAAACTGCATCAAAGTTTAACTTGGTCAGCCAATGAATTTTCACTGGGGTTTCTAAGAGAAGTATGGGTGAAGAATTACTTAAAGAAGAAAAGGTGATTCAAAGGCATTGGTAAAGCAATAGATAGGTAGATAGATTGATAGATAGGTAGACAGACAGATAGATAGGTGATATATAGATAATTGAATCTCTCCCAGCATGGGTGAGAACTCACTGAAGCCACATTCTTGGAGCTCTCTGCAGAACTTGAAGGCAACTCAGCAGGTCCAAGAATCCCTTCTCTGCCACTATCTAGCCAGAGCCTCTTCAGGCAGCAGTTATTTATTGCTTTTATAAAGCAGGGCAGGGCAGAATTTTGTAAGTGTCAGCCTTTCCAAACATGTGACAACCTCCCGAGTCTTACCTCCTTCTGGAGGGGGTATTTTGATTCCCGGGAAAGTCTGTTGTATTGCAAAATCTAATTGCAAAGTGACAGTCACTTAGGCAACAGGATGAGTCTCTAATAGCAGTATTTCAGACTTCGGTAAGAGCAAAAGAAGTAATAAATATTTAGGGTAAGGAAATGTTCCCTATGCATGTCAGAAATCATAGTTTTGTTTATTTATAAGGTCATCCCTCATGTAAGGAGAGCGAAATGGATTCTTTTCCAGTCCATCTGTAACAATGTCTCAATGCTGGTCTGATTTCTTCCGGGTGTTTCTCTTCCACTACTTTTCATAGTATTTTGTGGGAATTTAAGTAGAAACAGGGGACATGGGGAGGCTAGAAGCTATGCAGCCGGGATACTTTTGTTATAGTATTCTCCTGAGGGGTCCCGGAGCCAGCTTGGGTTTACACTGATTTCCTGCCAGTTTTCAGCTAGGAGCACTGAATATGTTCCAAGGATAGTTGGTTCAAAGCCCAGCCACCTCAGAAAATCTGGGAAGGGAGAGGATAGAGACTGGTGTGGCTTTTCTTGCTTATGTGGTTGGGAAGCATGCTGTGTTGGCCCTGTAAAGATTCAGGGAGATTTGAGACATGTGCCCCATTCTTAGAAAAATTAAACACAAGCAAGGAAAAGTAGCTTGTGCAAAGTTATAGGGAGTTGATACTGGGGCTACCATAACGATTCATAGATACTACTCCAAAATTTTAGCACCCATTTGTGAAAACCATACACACTGGAAGGCAGCAAAACTGTTTCTGAGTCTACTCTCCTATTGAGCAGTTTTGTAACATGGGTCAAACCTTTTCAGGTTATCTGTGGCTTCATTTTCATAATTCTTTCCCCTAAACCATTAAGAATGTTCAAAAAATGAATGAAGATACCGAGACAGTTGCAGAAGAATTGGTGGAAGCTCGTCAATAAATTCTCTCATTTTCTTTGATTCCCATTTACCTCTGTTTTCTATTCTCTCCCCATATTCTCGTTGAGTAGGTGAGTAGACGCCAGTGCCACATTCCTCTGAAGACTACAGTAAGGAAGACTCTGAAGGTCACACATCCAGTGAAAAACCTCTCCCTGCCATTGCCCTGCCACTGATATCTTAGTGGAAGGCCCAGTTTAAGAATCAATCTGCATTCTTTTGAGGCTAAATATTTCCAAAGTTGTTTTTTTTTTTTTTTTTGTCTGTGTGTTCTAAAGATCTGCCAGCTTCTGTGAGAGCCATGGCAAATATGGCTTTGTAGGTCATTGTACATTTCCTTTACCACAAAATGCTGAGATTTGGAATAATTGGAGCCCAGGGGGCAAATGGCCCTGCTCCTGTCCTTTCCCTGAAGAGTTCCACTCATTTGTGCCAGCTGCCGTTGCCTGCTTGTATGCACACATGGGCAGGGCCAGGGACTCATGGCCCAGACAGAAAGTCAATTATTATGAAATAAAATCTGTCTTAAAGGGTTCTTCTTTTTAAGGCAAAATTCAGGAACTATTCTTACAGTCTGTAAGGGTCATAGATAAGTAGTTAACATCTAAGGAAAGAACAGTTGATGTTAGATCAACTTATACAGTAAAGTAGAAAACCAAATTTTTAGCCAAAGCATTGAAGTTGGTGAAAAGTACAGTTTTCTGGGTATTTTTGGACATAGAATTGTAGTAAGACAACATAGCTCTCGTGGTCTGTTGCTTTGGGCTTTGGTTTTAATTAAATGATCCTTTGCTTGCTACAGGTTTGAAATGATTGGCACTTTTCTTGATAGTGGATAGGAAGGAATCTCAGAATCAGGTATCAGTCAATATCCTAGTGCTTCCAATTGCAAATTATGTGACCTTGGACAAATAAATTTGTTTTGTGGTACTGCACATCAAACTTGGAGGCAAGCACTCTGCCACTGACCTATGCTCCAAACTCAGGTCATTACATTTCTTAATTCTTGATTTCTTAATTTATTAAATTGGCATGATCATATATACATCAGAATGTTACTGATGAAAGCCAATGAAATAATGTACTTAAAAGCACCATGTGCATAGTGTACACTTAGGAATCAATAAATGTTAACTGTTCTTATATGAGGATGATGATGATGATGGCAGATATTGTTATTAGCCTTTATCATGTTTACTGCATCTCGTGAACAACGTCAGTTTGTTTTTTAACAGTCATAGTAAAGTATAATTTATCCACATAAAATGAACTCTTATTTGTTATATTTTTTACTAGTGAAATCACCCTGCTCTGGACATCTCAATGTACCTGATGTCTAAAGCACACTATCTGGAACTTAAATATTACTAGAACGTGTGTCTGTAGACTATGGTCACCTAGCAAACTGTTTACAAAGAGGCTGCATATGTATTATTAAGAGTGACACTCATAACCATCCCTGAGTCAAGTGGGTTAGATTCTTCCCTTCATTTTTTATTGGAGAGAAACAAATCATGAGACTAACTTCCCTGAAGTAATAAAACTAGTTAATGGTGAAAAGGAGAACCAAAACCCGGCATCCTGAAATTAAATTTCATCTTCTATCAGCCTATTTACACCTGTGTATGAATTATTTTTTGAAATGAGTCTCTTTCATGTATTTCTACTTCACAGAGTCTAGCATACAGTTGCCATATAGAAGAAAAGTTAATTCACCCAGTGAGTTTACTTTAAGAGAATGATCTCTGGAATTTTTTTTCACAGAGTTCCTTTAGTATAGTCTGTATTGCAATGAGTAAGTATACTCTTGATTTCTGTTTGTCTTTGTCTCTCTGTCTCCTCTGTCTCTGTCTCGTCTTTGTCTCTCTCTCTCATACACACACACACACACACACACACACACACACACACACACACACACAAATAATAGTGTACACAAAAAACAGTAATGATTATGTTCCAACATTGACCTAATCGTTGATGTGTGGAAAGTGCTTGCCACAGGATGGTTGAAGAAGTGAAATCAGAGGAGCCATGGGTTTCTTTAGAGAGAGGCTTAGGAAGCAGGGTGATTTTACTAGTGGTAGTGTGGACTCCTTTTAAGTCATCATGTTATTCATGCTGGACCAAGTATAAGCTCAATCAAGGCAAGGCCTTGTCCTTCTTTCTCTAATGCTTATGATACTGCTAGGCACATAGGAAGTGCTCAATAAATTCTTAAGAAAAGATGACCAGATGTTAAGCTGTAATTCTTCTGCTGTTTTAGTACTACCACCTACAATTATTAACCTCTGGAGCAAGGATTGTGTTTTAACTCCCTCTATGTAGTACAGCCCCATCTGCTGTTGGGAATTATGAAATTCTTTGCAATTATGCCAATACTTGATGTGTTTTGGTTTTTCTCCTCCACTCTGTTCCAGAAGATTCCTTACCACCAGTGAACAATAAGGTGACCAGCAAATCATGTGAGTACAATGGAACCACTTACCAACATGGAGAACTGTTCATGGCTGAAGGGCTCTTTCAGAACCGGCAACCCAATCAGTGCACCCAGTGCAGCTGCTCGGTAAGACCCTGCATCTTAATGCCCCTGCTGCTCTCTACTCAGATCGGAAAGGAGCCGCCTCTGTCCTTGTCTTTTCAGTGAAGCAGACGCTGTAATGTGCTTGAATGAAGATAAAGTGTATTTAAATCTCAAGCCTCCCTACCTGTCCAAACTACCTGATCTTCATTAAGTTTGAACAATTGTGAAAGAGCTAACAGTCACAATGATTCCCAGAACACTATTAGTCACTGTGTATGCTTTATTGAAAAAAAGTCTAGCAACTATTTACTTACCTAATTGTGTAGTCCAGAGAATTTTAGACAGAGCAATAAAATAGGGTAAAATAAATATTTAGAATGAAGCATGAGAGGAGCTATCAATGGCTTCTCAGAGAGAGAAAGTCAAGTAGCAGCTTCTTGGGTGAGGGAGGCATCAGTTTTCTTTAAGGGTTCGGCTCCTGGTAGGTAGCTCATTCTCCAGTGGATGACTCCTCATGCCCAAGAGTATATGAGTGGTACAAATAGGCTTAGTGGTTTATCAAAAACAAAAAGGACAAGGCATTGTGAGGGCTTGGGGATGGGGGTGAATCTGGGAGGAGTTAAGGGAGGAGTGAGGGAAGAATGTGATCACAATACATCGTATGCATGCATGAAATCCTCAAAGAATTAGTAAAATACGTCTTAAGAAGATGAAGCATGAGAGGGGGAGGCTAGAGGATTGTCACAAGTTTGAGAATAAGCTGAGCTACACAGCAAGACCTTGCATCAAAAATTACAACAAAAACAAAACAAACAACAAAAAGATAAACAAAAACAAAACTGGCAGAGCTTAGAAACATCTTTACTGACTGGGGCAATAAACACTGGATTATCAAGGGTAACTATAGAATCTCTTCCAGTTGGGATTTTCAGTGAAAATTCAGTATCTCAGTATGACATTATTTTTGTAATGGCCTTTCAAGCCTCAGTAGGATGTATATCCAAGAACAAAGCACAAGGTTTAAGAGATAACATTTAAAGGGGGAATTCTAGAAAATTGAAATCATTTGAATAACAGATGCAACTCCCAAGTAAAGTGGCTCCTCTCCCTTGCCTCACATGGATTGAGCTGTCCCCTCCCCTGTCTTTTGCTTTTGAAAGAAGACTCTCCTGAGTGTCATAAATAGTGCCGATGGCACAAGTTCTCATTTCCATCCACTCCCAGCAGCTAGCTAGGTTATGATAAGGACCAAAGGATACAGTAAAAATAAGAGAGAGGAATAAGATTTGGAGGCTGGTGGCAGCCCTCCCAAAATACTGTCTCTTTCCTTGGGCCCAGATACCTGACAAAGATTGCTAACTCTTTGGGGAGTTCATCTCTCTCATGAAGAAATAGGAAATAGGAAATTAAACAGTGCATAATGAAATGGAAGAAGAACCTAAGACTAGCTGTAAGTGAGCAGTGCCATGTTTTGATTCCCGGCTGTATCCCAGGTACTGAGGTAATCCCTGACAAATAGTTATCTCAGATCAGCCTGGAATTGACTCTTGCTTTCCTTGGCAGGAAGGGAATGTGTACTGTGGTCTCAAGACTTGCCCTAAGCTGACCTGCACGTTCCCAGTCTCTGTTCCAGATTCTTGCTGCCGGGTATGCAGAGGTAAGTGTCCTACATCCCAAGAATCCGAGGATCGCCATCCCGAGTAGCAGAATTTAGGAAAGAGCAAAATACCTCTCCCATCTCTGAAGGAAAAGGAATTGGTTGTGGTAGTCTCTGTTTATAGAAACGGTCTCATTTCTGTAAATGCAATGGACTTGTCATCTCCTCAAACCTGTCTTTTCTTCTTTAGCTTCTGTTTTGGTTTTACAATGATACCAGATTTTCTTTCTAGGCTCGTACTTAATCACCTTTAACTTGGCCTTGTTTGCCTCTTCTCAGATTACCAGATCTATCAGCAATCTTTTCTAGTTCTTCCCATTTGGCAATATTAATATTTTCTTCCTTAGCTACACATAATCAATGAATGTATCAAGCATCTCCTGTATGTAAAACTAAAACTAAACCCTGCCCAATGCTGTATATAAAATATATGCATACAGGACATTGCTAGACTGTTTATCATGTTTGTGTGAATTACAAAAAGGAACCCCATACTTAGGATACTCTATTGTCATTTTCCAGAAAGTTCCTATATATTTATACCTCCAACTATGGCACCCTTGAGCAGGACACAACCTACACAGCCGTAGCAAAGATACATTCTTTGCCCTTCTCAAACTCATATTTCACCAGAGAAGACAAAAAATAAATAAGCAAGCAAATATATAAATATAGACAATATAAATATTATTAAAGCAATAAATAAAAATATGACTTTTTATCAGAAGTTTAAGCTTGAATTGTGAGGAAGGCCCTGGATTGAGCATCTTGAAATTCAAATCTGAAAGATGAAGAGGAGCCATCTATTCAAAGAGCCTGGGGAAGAGAATTCTAGACAGAGATGAAAAATAGTTCTAAGGCCCAGGAAAGGAAGTGCTTGAAGCATTCCAAGTGTCTGAGGAACAGTGTGGCTGGAATAAGGTGACTGTGGTTGAGAATGGCAAGAGATGAGACAAGGCTGAAGGGATGAGCAGAAGTTAGAACATGCAAGGCTGTGGAGGCTGTGAAAAAGGAATTTGGTTTTCAGTTTTTCATGCCCTGGGAAACCAGTGGAAATTTATGAGCAAAAGTACTGTATGGTTCCATTGAAAAGGGCTCACTGGCTCTTTCATCCAGATTATATTAAAGGGAAGCAATAATACAAGGGGAGAGGCCTGAGATGTTGGTAAAGTGACCTCTCCAGTATGGGAGGATGAGCCTTGCTCTTGGGATCACATTGCAGAGAAGTCGTCCTACCTGCAGCCTTTGGGGTCATAATGCTTCAGTTTAAGCCCAAGCCCGGCTATTTTCTAGCTGAATGACCACCCTAAACATGTCTAACAGTCTCTACAAGAAGGAAAATGGTTGCAAGATTTAAGTGGGATAACTCAAGAAAGGGTCTAAGACAGTCTGGGATAGCCTGAGGAATCAATAATGAACAGTAGACAAATGTGATATGTATCTACACATTGTTTTTCAACCATGGATGTACATAGGAATTGTCACAGTGCACTTATTACTTCAGGAGAAGAAAGTGATTCTAATGTGTAGCCAAAGTTAAGAAGCACTGAGTTAGGAGAAAACTTTATGGTATTTCCTTGTGGAAGTCAGGTTGACGAGCCCTATTGTTGTTTCCATCTTACTCTTTCAAAACGATGGCTTTAACTATACTATACCTCTATTCAAAAGTCTTTATCCTCACATGTATCATACTTAACAATATTCCAGAGGTAATTCTAAGCATCATTTACCCTGTCCTCTCACTCTCAGTGTTTTTGTCTCATAAGGACCATGTTGATTCATATCTGGACCACACCTACAGTGACCTTGGAGTAGAGCCCAATAGTCAGTATTTCAACTGAACTATCATTCTTTCTGCAGTAAAATGGTGGTGCATGGACAAGCACTTTGACAAAACCCTCCAAAGATCACTGAGGATAACCATCACTGATGGTTTGCTAATCTGCATTGTGCAATGAAGCTGAACTTGCTGAAAGTCTGAAACCAGGATGAATGGATGGAAATGCAATCAACTTTAATGTCTGATTTGTTGGCCATCTAATTGTTCTGCTACCAGTCTATACTCATTCCTTTTAATATCCTACTTGTCCATCCCTTCTAATTCAATATGGATTCAGTTACAGCCTAATTACATTTTTGTTTTAATAAGGCCATGCATCTTTCCCTACCTGTTTCTCACTCTGTGTGTGTGAGTGTGTGCGTGTGTGGTACCACAGTGCTGTTATTACATTTGTCAAAATAATAGAAATTGAGATAGTATGTCTCTCTCCTGTCTTTTGACATTTGTTCCAGCTTAATTTTAATATGGCCCAAAGTCCAAAAGTCCAATCTGCACAGAGATGTGCATGGGGTTGCTAATATAACCAGCTGGTCATTCTAATCCTGTCACGATGGCAAGATTATTTTGTTTAGAAAGGGGGATAGAGAAATATAAACTGGAGAACAATTAATAAAAGAAAGGACATTGCTAGATGAAGTATTATTACATTGAAGAAACTGTAAGCTGCAGAAAAAGGCTCTCAAGCCAGAAGGACATGGATTTGCCATTGCAGGACCACCATCTACACCGTCCGTTAGACAAGCCACTTAAGCACCCAGAGCCTGGGATTTCTCAGCTGTAACAATGAAGGATGTGATGGTATCCACCACCCACAGTGGTTGTAAAGATTAACTGCCATGGCATAGAGTCCTAGGATAAGGCCTCATACAGAGTGATTGCTTAAGAAGTGGCAATTATCCTGAAGTTAAGTAGAACGGAGCCTTCCCGTGTCTGATAGATTTGCCTTTTATTTATTTAATCTCCACAGACAGAGCTTTATTTCTAGTCCTTCTTGTGGGAACAGATCCTGGTACTGACTGTCTTCAATTCTCTTGTCACAATTTAAATTTTCCCTCTTGGTGAGTCCTCAGAAGCAGCAGATGATCATGCATTGTCCCTTCCTATGCTTGCCAATTCATTAAATTCTTCCTTTGGCATCTCTAGCCTAAATGCACCACTTTCTTTCATCTTTCTTTAGAAAGACTAAATCCCTCACTTTTATAAAAATTGTTTTTTCTGTGCCTCCAATTTCTTTACATCTTTCAGTTGTATATAATGTGCTTGAAATGCCTTTGATGTTCCCATTTCTGAAGCACCTAGTGATTTTTTTCTGTTGAAATGATGTTTGTACAAAGGTGTATCTTGTTGAAGCATATTACTCACACAGCAGGGAACCCAGACACTTCTTCCCTATGCTGACCACCCTAACTGCAGGCCAAATACTGAAGAAAAAAACAACAACCTTTCGAGTGCTGAACTTGCAATCCTTCATATAAAGAGCCCCATTGAAACAGCTTGTCTGCACTGTCACCAAACACTAATTCTCGCCTTTCTCCCTGGGTCAGACAGCAATCTTAGACTCAGATTGAATCTCAGCCCCGGCCTCAGTTGTTTAGACATGTCTGTGAGACTGGGACAGTCAGGAGAGTGTTGGCAGGGTGCATGTCATTGCTGGCACTTCAGCAAACCTCATCTGGACTGAAAGCCTAGTGCAAACAGCCGCTAGAACCGTAAGGGAAAGTTTATCAGAAGAACCCATCTCTGCAGAGATGTACTACTGCCATATATGGGGCAGACAGACCTCAAATTAAACCCACACCCAACTTGCCCCTCACCATTTATCATTTCGGCTTCCCGTCTGCTGCCTATGTTGCCAAGTCAAAGGGGAAGGCTATGTACTTGGACTATGGACAAGGCAGAAGAATTTAGGGTAAGCTGCCGGATGTATTCAAAGCCTTATTTTATAGATTGTGTGGCTATGTCACACTTCTGTATGCACCAGGCCGTGCTTAAATGCTTACATGTAGAGTAACTCTCTTGACCCTCACCACAGTAGTGGGAACTGTTTTCATTCCTGCTCCACAGCTAGGAAGTGGAGACAGAGGCTCTGAAGTGACCTGCCCTAAAGTAAGAGAAGAGGCAGAATCAAATGTCGAGCCTAGTCACTCAGATTCCAAAGTTCCAAATCAGTAATTACCACATTAACTATTGCGATTCTTTTTTTTTTACTTGCATCATTATATGCTAAATGCTTCTCTTTCCCAGAAAAATAAGGTGTCCTAAGAAGAAATTCCGAGATCATTTTTGTCCACCATTTCATCTCTAGCCCTGAATCAGGACCAGGTACTCAGTGGTTACTTAACAAGTGGTTCATGACTGAATGGAAGTAGATATTTACACCCAATATACTTTGAGTATGAAGAGAGAGAAAGATGGAATGAGAAGGTCCCCCTCCAGTTGGGAGTGAGTAGGTTGGGGCATTACAGGGAAGGATGGGCTGTACAAGTTACTCTTAAGGCCTATACCATGTGCCATATAAGTTCCTTTTTTCCTTTACTGTCTTGCATCAGAAGACATTCTTGCCAGAGTACAGTAAATATGCCTCAATGGTTAGTAAAGCAAATTGAGGCTCTGGAGTCAGAATTATGGGGATTTGTTTGTTTGTTTGTTTATGTCTCTTACTCCCATGAATTCTCTCACAAATCGTTTAACTTACAGCCATGCCATATGCCACCAAAGACAGGTGTCATAAAAGTCTGTAACTGAAAGGAAAGAGGATCCTAATCTGGAGAGTAGGACAGAAATCCCTGGAGTATCTCCCCTCCATCAACGGCCGTGATTTCCAGGTCACTTTGTCCTCTTCACGGTGCGGAGAAAGGGGAGCCGAAGTAAGGGAGAGAAGTGGTGACAGACGTCTAGTCTCTGAACTCCTATGCTGCCATCCAGCTAGCACTGCTGTCTGTGCTGTTTGTTCTGTGTGCTCTGCACTCGATGTGCTCCCAATACGTGAATCTGTTGGTGCTCGCTTGTGTAAGTGATGTACACAGATGTGAATCTGTTGGTGCTCGCTTGTGTAAGTGAGGGAACAGGTCTTTATTTTAACTTTAAACAGAAAGTCCCTGTATATCCCAAGCTTGCCTCACATTCGTGATCCTCCAGCCACAGCTTCTCCAGTGCTGGGATTAGAGGTTTGTGCCACCATACCTAGCTCTCTGAAGAGCTTGGCTTATTTATTTTTAAAGGCTTTAAAACAGTCTGGTCCTTCTTTTACCTGTAACTCACTATCATGTCTTTAACGTGAACGTATATTCAGACCCTGTAGCCCAGAATATACCATTTCCCTTGTGTTATAAATCTCCTTTCAACTTTTTCCACCACAAGCTTTAAATGACACCTTTCTTTCACCGATTAGAATGCAATCCATTTTTTAGGAGCACAGCTGAGACTGAAGGTTTTAAAAATAGTTTTTAATTTATTACTTGACAGTTTCATACGTGTATATAATAAATTTTGTTTGTATTCACCCAGTATTCCCCTCTTATCTCATCCCACTACTCCTGAAACCTTTCTTACTTACAATTCTCCCCCTTACCCTTTACTGAGGAATTATTGGCAGTTAATGAAACTCCACTTCTAGTAGTTCTGACTAATATATCTAGCTTATTGACTTCCTGCTTTAACTAACTCTAAGTCTTAGTCTGGCTCATACATGTGTCGGTCTATCTTGTGTTGATACAGCACAATACCTGAGACTAGGTAATTTGTAAAGTAGAGAGGTTTATTTCAGAGTGCTAGAGGCTGGGCTACCCTGTCTGTTAGGTAAGGCCCACATGCTGCTCCATCCATGACAAAAAGTAGTATGGAAAACAGGTAGTTTGAGAAGCAAGGAAGAGTACAAAGAAGCTGAACTCCTTTTTCCCACTCTCACAAAAGATCCAGTCTCCAAAGAAAGATGCTAACCACTCTAACACCACACCTTCCACACATCACAACCAATTTTGCATATAACCTTTGACAGGGGCAAACCACATTTAAACTATAGCAATAGAGTTTAGCATTTAAAATATTCTACTATTTTCTTGTGTAGTTCATTGTTTTGTGTGTCTTGTCTTCTGAGTTGGGCACTTCTGTAAGTAAAGAACTATCTTTTCTTACCCTGATACCTCTAGCATAGAATTAGTCATATATCTTGCTGGTGGGTTTCATAAAATCTAAGACAGACACAATTACAAAATAAATGCTCTTTGCATGGTTTCAAATTCAGGTCTGGATAGGAGACAGGTGAGGTAGTTAAACTCACAGCCTGTTCAGTCCACGCTAATTGATCCAATATGCATGACCACCCAGCATTCATTCATCTCAAATGAGTCCATGGACAAAGCTAAAGTTTCTTTTCATTAAACTGAGATTTTTATGCTGTTTCAAAGATACCAAAACTGGAAAGACCTGTTTAAAAGTAACTTTCCCGTGTTCAAAAATACTGCCATTTTATTTAAATTTCTTTTTAAGATAATTATTTCATGTATATAAATATTTTGTCTCCATGTTTTTGGGCACCACCATATGTGTGCCTAGTAAACACAGAGGCCAGAAGAGGGCGTCAGGTTCCCTGAAACTGGAGTTACAGATGGTTTTGAGCTACCCTGTGGGTGCTGGAAATCAAACTTGGATCCTCTGGAACAGCAGCCAGTGATCTTAACTATTAAGCCATTCCTGCAACCCCTTATTTAAGATTCTTGATTTGTTTTTCCAAAAGCAGCAAAATTGCACCTCAAAAGCCACCTTGGCTAGATCTAGGCATCATCAGGGAAATTGTGTGTGCGTGTGTGTTAGAGAGAGAGAGAGAGAGAGAGAGAGAGAGAGAGAGAGAGAGAGAGAGA